>LGRX02021376.1:0-18210 GCA_001247695.2 Cymbomonas tetramitiformis
CGTCTTGACTGTGGCCAGAGGGAAACTTGCGGGGGATCCTTCTGGGGAGCTAGCAAAGTTGCCAGTGCTTGCGCAACTCTTGCGCGAGCAAGGGCATGCGTGCGAAGTCCACACCCTTGGGGCCACAGAAATGCATGACGTCCTCGTGGATATCGAGCACAAGGAGTTTCTGCAGGAACACAAGCAACGACCGGCGGGTCAGCGGGAGCGTTGGAATCGGAATATGGCCTCCAAGTACCCTGTGGAGGAGGGGAGGACCTATTGCGTGGGGTGGTCTTTTTCCCCTTGCACCACCATTGCGACCGTCGACTGCTTCATTCCTGTCAGCTATGGCGACGGAGCTCATATGCGGAGCAATGCCGCAGGTATTCCGTCCCCAACGGCCGGCTCCTTTTCGTTCCCACGTAGTAGTTGCTTCGCCCGCAGCCCTACCAAATAAGGCCGGGTCCATGCGGTCCCGGGACCAATAGGGACCCCTCATGGACCCCATATGGACCCGTATGGACCACATGGACCCCACATGGACCCGTGAAAAATGGATCACATGGACCCGTCGATGAAGCCTTCGGGCTTTTACCACTAGATTGGTCCAAAAGTTCCTCTCGGTCCGGGGTGGGTCCCACACTTGGTACCACTGATTTCTCGGTCCATGCGACATTTCACCATGGGTCCATGCGGTGTTTCGTCGGTCCATGTGGGGTCCATGTGTCCATCGAAATCTCACCACGGATTCCTCGCCGCTGGCGTGGGGGACCTCGCATGGACCCGTATGGCCATGCTTTAAGGCAGCATGTGGTGCATGGACCGACCCTGGACCGACCCCGGGCCGACCCTGGACCGACCCCGGACCGACCCTGGACCAAACATGATCGCTCGGACCCAGGTTGGACCAGCACGGACCAAACCTCCGATAGGCGCCCAACCGTACGGACCATATATGGACCTCGCGTGGACCCCGCGTGGACCCCGCATGGACCCATGGGTGGAGCACTCGAGATGGACTGCACGGGGGAGGCGATGCGTGGACCTCGCATGGACCTCGCATGGACCCGGGAGTGGCGCACCCAAGATGGGGTGCGTGGTGAAGGCGATGCGTGGACCTCGCATGGACCCAGCATGGGCCCCGCATGGACCCGTAGGGTGGCACACCCGAGATAGACTGCGCGGGGAAGGCGATGCGTGGACCTCGCATGGACCCGTGGTGTGGCGCACCCGGCAACCATGGGTTGCGTGGTGAAGGCGGTGCGTGGACCCCGCATGAACCCCGCATGGACCAGTGGGGGGCGCACTCGAGATGGACTGCACGGGGAAGGCGATGCGTGGACCTCGCATGGACCCGTGGGGTGGCGCACCCGAGATAGACTGCGCGAAGAAGGCGATGTGTGGACCTCGCATGGACCCGTGGGGTGGCGCACCCGGCATGGGTTGCGTGGTGAAGGCGATGCGTGGACCTCGCATGGACCCCGCATGGACCAGTGGGTGGAGCACCCGAGGTGGACTGCACGGGGAAGGCGATGCGTGGACCTCGCATGGACACGTGGGGTGGCGCACCCGAGATAGGGTGCACGGGGAAGGTGATGTGTGGACCTCGCATGGACCCGTGGGGTGGCGCACCCGAGATAGGGTGCACGGGGAAGGTGATGTGTCACTAGTGAAAATGGGAATATATGAATAATAAGTCAACCGGATAAAAACATTTCAGCATACAAAAAAAAAATATCAACAACAACTCAAAGTATATCAGTATTTTGACATATTATTAAGCCGTTATAATTTCAAATGGATTTGAATGAAGTACGAGAAGCATATTTTTCTCATATGTCAATAATATATCAAATCCTTGATAGATACATACATACCAAGGCTACTAATCGGTTATGAATTGTGTAAAGCAATTATCCAGATTTTCTACATCGGGCAATTTGGTCTACGTTAGATTTCCATATTTCAGTTTTGGGCTATTTTTGCTCTACGGTAGATTTCCAGATTTCAGTTTTTAGAATGCTTGGTTTCAGATTTTCTACCTCGGTCAATTTGCTCTACGTTAGATTTCCATATTTCAGTTTCGGGCTATTTTTGCTCTACGTTAGAGCATTTATATTTCAGTTTTTGAAATGCTTGATTTCAGATTTACTACCTCGGTCAATTTGCTCTACGTTAGATTTCCATATTTCAGTTTTGGGCTATTTTTGCTCTACGTTAGATTTCCAGCTTTCAGTTTTTGGAATGCTTGGTTTCAGATTTTCTACATCGGGCAATTTGGTCTACGTTAGATTTCCGTATTTCAGTTTTGGGCTATTTTTGCTCTACGGTAGATTTCCAGATTTCAGTTTTTGGAATGCTTGGTTTCAGATTTTCTACCTCGGTCAATTTGCTCTACGTTAGATTTCCATATTTCAGTTTCGGGCTATTTTCGCTCTACGTTAGAGCATTTAGATTTCGGTTTTGAAATGCTTGGTGGTTTCAGATTTTCTACATCGGTCAATTTGCTCTACGTTAGATTTCCATATTTCAGTTTTGGGCTATTTTGGCTCTACGTTAGAGCATTTAGATTTCAGTTTTTGGAATGCTTGGTTTCAGATTTTCTACCTCGGTCAATTTGGTCTACGTTAGATTTCCATATTTCAGTTTTGGGCTATTTTTGCTCTACGTTAGAGCATTTAGATTTCAGTTTTTGGAATGCTTGGTTTCAGATTTTACTAGAAGGATGCATGTGTAAAGTCATGGGGCAATATGGGTCCCCATCCGGTACCATACATGGGACCGGGCCGTTCACACAGGTCCCATATCGGTCCCATGTGGGTACCTTAACTTGCAAGCAGCACTCACTACTGTAACCGTACGAGGCGGTATGTACTGGTCCTAGACCGGTACCACGTCCCGTACCGATAGGCCCCCCACATGTTCCCAATGGGTACCACATCCTGAACACCGCACTCACCACATCGCCTTCGCCATCGGAATCATCCGCAGAGTCGTCGGTAAGCTCTTCGGCATCTTCATCCTCCTCGCCACCGCCTTCCCCGTCGCCGCTGTCGTCTCCGGATGACGATTCGCCATCATCATCACGTAGTTGTTTCCCAAACCCCAAGTCCTCGATGTGTTTCGCCAACGCTTCAAAGTTGGATATCACCTCGGCTTCCCGAGGGGTATGGTCACGATCCGCACCGCCCATCTCATCATCTCGGGGAGATGATCGCTCATTCTCTTCTTCGAACTCCTGTTGCGGAATGTATACACCATATTGTTTGACATGTCGGAGAATTTGACGGCGGCCAAGTTCACGTGTCGTAAGCCCTCGGTGGTGGCATTGATTACACGGACAAATGCCATACTCTGAAACGTAGCGTCCAGGGCGGCTTCCTTGTATGCCCTGTGGAGTCGCCATCTATCGTCACATAGACAAGTGCCAAACCATTTTATCCAGCATGGTGCAGGTAGAACGCCTGCAAAAGGTCGTACACGCTGGGGTGAGTAAGTGTTTAAAGCGAGCAGTACTATACGGGGGCGGGGTCTCGGACCGATAGGAATCACTCAGTCCATAACCGGTCCCGAACCCCGGACCCGTAGGAACCATGCCTTGGACCCCACGGACCCGTCGGTACCATGCCTTGGACTCCATACGGACCCGTCGGTACCATGCCTTGGACTCCATACGGACCCGTCGGTACCATGCCTGGGACCCCACATGGACCCGTCGGTACCATGCCTTCGACCCCACACGGACCCCACACGGACCCGTTCGGAATCCACCGCAGCAAGACGCCGCAACCCTAATAAACCCTATGGTCCCATAGGTGGAACACAGCCCGCCCCTATGGGGTAAAGTAAAAAAACGCCGGGTCTAGGGCGTGGGTCCGGGTCCATGTGGTCCAAAAATGTCTGACCATGCATGGACCTCGCATGGACTTGCCAAATAACCCGTTGAACCACTGTGGGACCGACGGCATGGACCCGTAATGAAGCCTATGGGACCGACGCACAGGTGTTTTTGCCTTTTTTTGCTTAAAAAAGTGCATTTTGGGGTTACGCGTTACACATGGACCTCACTTGGACCGACCAGTGTTAAAGGCTCGCTCTCACACTGCCCCCATGAGGACCAGCGGGTCCCCGAGATTTTACAAAAAAAAACGCCGGGTCTAGGCGTGGGTCCGGGTCCATGTGGTGCAAAAATGTCTGACCATGCATGGACCTCGCATGGACTTGCGTCGGACCACTGTGGGACCGACGGCATGGACCCGTAATGAAGCCTATGGGACCGACGCACAGTTTCACATTTTTGGGGATTCGAGTCACATGGACCTCACGTGGACCTATCTAAAGAACGTCGGCGAGGCAAGCAGCGGTGTAAAGAATTCCTCGTTGAGAGATAGCGAAAATCGACCCAAAAATCGAAAAAAACAAAATTTGGGCACTAAAAGGGGCAGGTTGATTGCAATATATCCTGCCAAACAAAAAAGCAAAAATGTTTTTTTCCCGTGAGATATCGGCATTTTTGTGCGTGCGATTTTTTCAAATCGAACTAAAGGGAAAAAATCGAAGAACGGAAATCAGTTGGCGAAAGAGGGGCGGGGGTCGGGGGGGGTAAACGTGACACAGTAGCCTTTCATCGTCATCGTCATCGTCATCGTCATCACACGACATCGACATCGACATCGACATCGACAGCGCAGGGACACGGTGAAGGCGATAGGCGTGTGTCAAGCTCAACGTCAACCTCGGTACTGTATTGACTTTTCAGCATTTGGAGGATGGAGCTCAAAAGTCCTCCACTCAGTTTTGTCGGCGGTCTCAGAGAGCCCTCGTGCAGTCTTGCTCTGTGTGCTTTCTGTATACTGTGATATTCATGCATACGTAGACCTTCTTGTTGAATTTTTATTATGGTTTGCTGACGCGTATTTTTTGCGCAATCTTTCTCTACTTGTTTGTGCCATTGGGGGTGGAAGAGACATGCGTCTCCCCAGTTCTTCGGACTGGAGCAAGTTCGTTGGTTTGATTCCAACCCACCCCACCGGACGATACGTATTTTGTTTTATTGGAAATATTCTGACCGGATTGTCCTTGTGCCCGCAGAAATCTGTTGAACGATGTATCCAGTTGAGCTCCCTCACGAACATCAGCACAGTCGGATGTTTGGTGCGCGACACTCAAATCGTCGGTTGTCTTGTTCGCTGTTTGGTTTCCATTTCTTTATTATTCGCGGTTGTGTTGCATTCGGTCTCTTTCTTATTATGCGTTTACTAATTTCCGTGTCTCGTTGTCCGACTGCAGGTCTGCTTACCGGCCGGTTGCATCTCCGCGTTCACGGTATAGGAAAATAGTTTGTAGGATGTTAGGAGTTTTGTGCGAGTAACTAGTTATATTTAACCTTTAAGTATTATGTGTTCATCAAGTATTTTATGTATGCTTTCGTCGATGTTAAGGTTTCGTGCCAACCTGGTTTGTGGTGAATTTTATAACGATAGGGTGGATAGGCTGAAAATAATACGTGAATGTAATACGTTCATGTATGTTTAACAGTTCCGTCGTTATCGTTTGTTGAAAGATGATCTGCCCTTGCTTGCTTTGTTAGCATGCACAATCTTTGTAACAATGCTTTGCCTTCCTCCGCCATGCGAGAATCTCATGCCCAGCGATAGCACGAACGGCAGCATTTTCGGACTCACAAGAGAGTACATAGACCTGCTAAATAATCACGTGCGTGGACCTGCATGATTATCAAATGGACCCGTGGAATAGTCACATGGACCCATGGAATAATAATCATGTGGACCCGTTTAATAGTCACATGGACCCGCTAAAGAATCACGCGGACCCACTTAATACCCACATGGACCCGCTAAATAATGAAATGGATCCGCTAAATAATCAAATGGACCCGCAAGACAATCATATGGACCCGCTTGATAATCACATGGACCAACGGAGTACTCACTTGGACCCGCTTAATAATCACACGCACCCGCTAAATAATCACACGGACCTGCTTAATGCCCACATGGACCCGCTGAAGAATCACGCGGACCCGCTTAATGCCCACATGGACCCGCTAAATAATCACATGGACCCGCAAGACAATCATATGGACCCGCTTAATAATCACATGGACCTGCTGAGTAATCATATGGACCCATCGAGCGAGCGCCCAAACGGGCGGGGTCCATGCTGGGTCCATGTGATGCATTCCCTACGGGTCCATGCGAGGTCCATGCGTCGCAATGGCAGACATAGGAATGTCTGACCATCGGACCCATGTGGCCCTCACCGGTCCATGTGGGGTCCATGTGATGATAACTGAGTGGTCCCCGTGAAGTCCATGTGATTGTACCTACTGGTCCATGCGGGCCCATGTTGGGTCCATGCGTCGCATGGACCCGTAGGAATGTCTGACCATCGGACCCATGTGGCCCTCACCGGTCCATGTGGGGTCCACATGCTACGTACACACTAAGAGGTATCACATGGACCCCACATGGACCCGTAGGGAGGGTCCATGTGAGGTCCATGTGATTGAAAACCGTATGGACCCCACATGGACCTTCAGTGGACCCCATATGGACCCCTAGGGAGAAATGTCTGACCATTTGGGGCATGCGAGGTCCATTCCAAGTCCACGGGGGTCCACGTGAGGTCCATGCGGGGTCCATGTGATTTGTGAATCACATGGACCCGTCCCTATTTGGTAGGGCAGTGCGTCCGATCGCAGACCCTACCTACGTACATACTCCATGAAAACTGTGTGGGCTGTGGTTTCGTTGTTTACGTAGTTGGGAGTGGTGTGATACGTACCTCGCAGGTATTCTCATGTCCACCGTGACCAGGGATGCTCAATCAACACCACGTCGTCCCAATTACATACTCTTGCTTGCTGATGAATGAGAGTGAGGTTTCCCATGGGATGCAGCTGCTGTTTAGCAACGGGACGTATGCAATGGCGACAAGTATGACCAAGCTGACCGACGTGAAATCTCCGACAAGGACAAAGGTCTTGCTGCGGCTTGGGAGAAAAACATGCGCCATGCCAAGTTGTTTACGTGTGCTCGTCACCGCGGGGATACGGTGTCCACAACGGTCAAGCCTGGCGGTTCGGAGGCTAGGGCTTTGTTTGACCAAGCTGTGAAGTCCTTGACAATTCCTAAGCTGGAAGCCATCAAGGCGCGGTACTCCACGCGTGCTGCGGAGTTCCTTGGTAAGGCAACTGACGAGTCGCAGTACATGGCAGCTTGTGGGAAGCTCCATGGGGAAAGTGTCAACAGCAGCATGGAGTCCATGAATGCAGCCAACGATGCGGTGCGGAAGGAATTCAAGGAAGGTGTGCACATGACAAAGGCCCTATTAACAACGGCGAAGCTGACGGAGAGACGGTACAACACAAATAAAGCCGAAGTCCAACGGGCTACCAGTGAGATGCCACCCGCGTTGATCAGGGATCTTGCTGAAGCCTTGGACAAGGCAACTGAAATTACGAGCGGGATCTCTTTCACCGCAAGTGATAAGGTGGTCGCCAGAATCGAGTCCACAGTGACTCCTGGTGTCAGCTACATCAGCACGCTCCGCGCGGGGGAGCCTGCGGAGTGTGATTGTGGGTGGCCGAAACTGCACGGCTTACCGTGCCACCACAATCTGGCTCATGCGCGGGTGACCGGACGTAAGTGGGAGGATTACGTGGACGTGATGAAGACAACTGCACAGTGGAAGAAGCAGTATCCTGTGCATCTTGTTTTCCCACCACATCCGAACTTGACTGATTGTGAGGCGCATCCTTTGTACGATCCTCGGTTGCTACTTCCCCCAGCGGCGGCCAAAAGAAAAGGCCGCCCACAGAAGCAGGCGCGGAAGAAAGGAATCCTGGAGAGGGTTCTTCCGAAAAAGAGATCAAAATGCAGCAAGTGTGGGCAGGAGGGACACCGTCGCAACAAGTGCAGTAGGATCTAAAGAACCAGTGCCGAGATTGCTGCTGTAGCACCGCCGTGCTGAGATTGAAGTACTGCAGTAACTAACGAAAGATGCAACAAGTGCAGTAGGATCTAAAAAGCCAGTGCCGAGATTGCTGCTGAAGCACCGCCGTGCTGAGATTGAAGTACTGCGTGCAGTAACTAAAAATGTGAAAGACTTGCTGAGGTTTGCTGAGAAAGAGCCACCGAGCTGATATGGGAGTGTGGTTGTGTAATTTGAAGTACCCTTCTGTTGATATATGTATACTCGGTGTCCCTTTATTGCATCAAACAATTACCTCTGATTCCATGCCTGCTTAGGTTGTTATCGTGTCACACAGTGATATCTTGCGTGCATCGTGCTAGGTAGAATGGTTATTATTACCCGGACCATTTTATTTTTACTAGCAAATGCAATATGATGTCGGAATGTAACATTAGTATTACCAGCAATATGCAGTATGATGTCGAGATGTAACAATATTATTACCAGCAAATGTAATGTGATGCTGGAATGTTATGTACGGTTAGAATGTAATGTGATGTCGGAATGTAATGTACGGTCAGAATGTAATGTGATGTCGGAATGTAATGTACAGTCGGAATGTAATGTAAAGTAATGCATAGAATGCATTGTAGTGTAATAATGCCCACAAGGTATAAAATGAAATGCCTACACCCAATCTGGATTAAAATGAAATGTCTACACCCAATCTGGATTAAAATGAAGTGCCTACACCCAATCTGGATTAAAATGAAGTGCCTACACCCAATCTAACAAAATGAAGTACCTACCAATCTAGATTAAAATGAAGTGCCTACACCCAATGGATTAAAATGAAATGCCTACACCCAATCTGGATTATAATGAAATGTCTACACCCAATCTAAACTTATATAATACATTATGTAAATAGTACCGAGTCCCCCTTGCCTGTTTTGTATTCACTTACAGCTTGTTAGCTGTTCTTTGAAAATGAAGACGTGGATGTTTCCGGTGTCCTTCTTAAAAGTGTCTTGCAAGCCTGAATGGACAGTATGTTATCTCCGGACAGAAGCCTGGACGGAGAGTAGGTTGCCTCCTGTATTCTCCTCCAACTCCTGTTCCTGTTCAGCACTCATCATGCAATCAGTCCGGGCTGTGTCAGGCTGCTCTGTACCGCGGGCCTGAGGAGGAGGTGATCGCCATTTTGCGCCTGCTTCGCGAACCTGGCGACCCGGTTCTGTACGCGGAGGTGGTGTGGCACAATGCCACCACCACATACGAGCCAGTTTCCGGTCCTAGACCGAAGGGTACAATTCTGAACTTAGAATTGTACCAGGATTTTATCATGAGCGCCAATAGGGCCGGCTGCCGCAGAGTGCCGTGGAGGTGCTCGGTCTGCGAGCTAAACGGCTGGCCGGATGGTATTTCCGAGCCACCGCCTGTGAGGCGGAGCCTTAATGGCTGCCGTTTAGGTATCTGCCAGGCCTGCTACGAGGGTGTGATGGCGTACAGGCCTCCCAACGAGCGACAGTGCCCTTTGTGCAGAGGGTACTTCGAGCATCGCAGTGGAGTGTACTACTACGAGGAAGCGTAGAGTTGCCAAGTAGCCTAGTTGCCCCACAATTTCTTTAAATTGTTTACAGAACCACTTGTAACATATATAATAGTGTTTATCAACTTCGATTCCAATAAAAGTTCCATTGGTATCGTGTTGCCGTTAAGTTGAGTTTACGGGGTTTCTCACCGTTTCTCACAATTTCCGGTGTGGTGTATGTGCCGTAGCCCTCACTCTCTGCACCACCCGCTACAAAGAAAAGAACCCGATCTGCTCGGCGTCGCAAGGCAAAGACGCTGCGGTCCAGGGCGGTAAGAAAAGAACTTCATGACGCACCCCGCCACGGTCAACCACTGCAACTTCCTTGTTTTCACCAGGCATTATCTTTTGAGTCAATTCAAAAGAGGTTCCGGCTTGGAAAACCGGAGGCCTGCCTCGACAATCTCGTCCAGATAGCTGCACAGTTTGGGGTGCCCAGGGTCTCGCGCCCACAAGTCGTAACATACGGCGTTTCTCAGGGTACCAAAACTCATGGTAAAGGCTCTTACGGCAACGTCCTTTTACACTGCACTGTTGATAAAACCGAGGGGGCTGTTCTCAAGGACTTCACCGACCCTGCACTGCACCGTCGCCTGCGGTTTCTGTGCATCAGTGGAGCTGTACATGCACTCTTTGGCCCGTATCGCGGCTCCCACAACGGCTGTCCCCTGCTTAGGATACGGGGCCCACATTGGCGCTCCCGACCAGTCCGCGTTCCTCGTCATGAAATATGGCGGGGAGACCCTCATCGACTTCCTGAAACGCCCGCTCTCCATCAGAAATAACAATCGGAGTGCGGCGCCAGCTGGTCATCGACTTGTTTCGTGGCGTTTCGGATCTCCATGACGGCATGGGGACCTGAAAGGAAACAACGTGCTTGTAAAAGACAATCTGTCGGCTGTCGGCGGACAAAGTCTCAAAATCATCGACTTCGGTTTGAGCTGCTTTGACCGAACGGATCCGAGCGTTGTCCCACCAGTCCCACCACCAGCGCCAGTTTCTACTTTCTACAAACCATGGAAGCCCTCTCACAGGGCTCCGGAGTCCTCGTTAGTGAACAAACCCACCTACGGCGACATCTGGGCGATTGGCGGGCTCGCCATGCAAATACTCTTAGGGAAAAATCTTCCACGGGAACAGCGTCTGGGGTTGGCTAAAGAGCGTAACATGGGACAATGGGAGCCACATAGTCGTATTTCAAAAAAGCTAACATTGCTCGTGAATGCGTGTCTCGAAGTTGATCCAGCGTCCGAGTAGAAGGGAGCAATTCCTACCACCGCTTAGTGCCAGATTTCAACGCTTAGTGCTTGTCACGTTTGTACGCAAATCCTAGCTAGGCATGCACATTTTCAACACATTTTGCCAGTAATGCGTCATGTATATTCCATATATTTGCACTGTGCTGATTTGCACGGATTCTTGCATATCACCGTGTCTGCGTTACATCATGCTGTTATTGACCGATGCTCAATGGGCACCGGTGGTCAGGTTGCCGTTGGGCGGAGCTCGTTCTTTCTGGGCCAACCTGGGTGGGGGGTCACCGCATCCAGCCTTACCGCATTCAGTGACAAATCTGTGTCACGAAAGCAGACGCCCTGGCTCCGGTACCATCTCGCGTTTGTTTGTGAAGGCATTCCGGACGGCGTGAGTGTCCTAGACCTATTTACCGTGTGCAATGTGTGCCAGTTGGAAACATTGTGGCGGAAATACCATCCAGCGACCCGTCCTTCCCCAGAATCGGCAATGGCCTTCAACCAAGCCCCCCCCCGCGAACAGAATGCATGGAGGATGGCTGTACATGCTTTTCCTTCCGAAGACCTCACATCCGTGTTACAGGTTCAGGTCATTCGGACGGACGGACGGATGAATGTCAAAAGCTCTCCCCACCACTTCTACGCATGGATCTTGACGCCCCCTGTGCGGGTCTGGCTCTATCCAGTGCTCTCAATGATGGTATGCATGCATCGTGGAACGGTGTATGCCGCAGCCAGCAGCGACCTCTCAGCAGGCACCGCTCCCAGACTCGACATGCCTGCACCGCCTCCGCGCGTGCACGCCGGGTATACGATGTTAGGAAAAGAAACCGCGCTGAAGGGAGGTGGTGGTATACTACAGCCCAGTTCCCTGTCAGTGCTTTACTGGATGCTCAGGAGTCGCATGCCGCCGATTTCACTGCCACCCACCGAAGGAAGGCCCGGCGGGTGTTAGCTGACTGTCGCGCCAAATCAATCAGTATCAATTGGACCAAGTGGTATCGGCCATGGCAAACCCCGTCGTCCGGAGCCGACTCCTTTTTCGATGGCGGTGAGGGGTTCCTCACTTTGTCCGATGATGCCATGGGAGCACCTCCAGTGATGGATAAATTTCTCGAAACCCTTGGGCCAATTTCAGGCACCGTGAAAAGGTACCACGCTTTCCTGAGTAGCAATATGAATGCCTTTCATGTAGATCACATTTCCGAGCACGCTTCGAGCCCGTATAGGAATCTGCTGGAAGCAGTGACATCCCAGCAACCGGCACCAACAGTCATAGTCATCATGGGCGCGTACGACGTTTCCCAGTGCGTGCTGCACACTGCCCTTGCGGCGCAGCAACTGGGATCAAGGTTGTCAATCAGACAAAATCTGATTATCAGACGATCAGATCAGATCAGATTATCAGATGCTTAGTAGTGATGTATCAGATAATCAGACGATCAGATCAGACGATCAGACAATCAGATCAGACAATCAGGCTGATTATCAGGCTGATTATCAGACGATCAGACTGATTTCAGATCTGATTGACAACCTTGACTGGGATACTGCATAATAATTGTGGAAGACGCGTGCGTGGCATACCCCACACTGACTAATGTCGCGCCGGGCAAACTTAAGCACGGTGAATGATCCTGCCAGAGACAAACCCCAGTCGCCAATACTACCACTCTCATCAACAAACAGCACGAGAACAAGAATGTAGCTGCCATCTCATACGGTGCGTAGGTTCCTTCTGCGGGTCCAGTTCAATACGGTGCGGAATGAGGAAAACATAAACGGAAGGTCGAAACATAGGCCAGAGCACAGAAATAAATTGCCAACACCTGCAAATATAACACACTGGGCAATCCACACAGGCAACAGCTTGCCGCCAGGGCTTTTCAGCAGCTCCACAATTCCAAGAAATTCAAGGTTGAAACTTTGCTCTTTCGAAAGTTACTTTGAAACCCCGCTCATATGTCAAATTTTATACCTGTCTGATAATCATGCTTCACCTTTGCCAGCCTGAATCGCGATTGCCTAGTCGGTTGTCGAACAACTAGGTCCCTGGCGCAAGCTCGGATGTCCACGACAGCAACAGCGCTATACCATGCCACTCGTCGTCGCGTTAGACAGGAGCACCGATGTTGCATGCCACACAACCAAAATATTAATCACCTGTTCTGGTGACATATAATTTATAGTAACTAACTTCCAAAATCAGGAAGACAGATCAAAATGGTGCCAATTTCGGTTTCGATCAATTTTAGAATGACAGAGTCGCTAAATTCATTTTGCACATAATTCTGCCATTTACCCGCCAGTTTCATTAGGACATCCCCTCAATTCGACCTTTCCTTATTCCAAATGGACGCCTGTTGTCCCGGAGAGGGAGGGAGGCACTATACGCAATATGCCGCAGCCTAAAGTGACATATCATTCAGATAATTCTGCCATTTACCCGTCAGTTGCATCAGAACATCTCATAAATTCGAACTCTCCTTATTTCAAATAGACACCTGTTGTACCGGAGAGGGAGGGAGGTATTAGTACGTAATATGCGGCAGCCTATAGTGGCATATCACATCTACGCTGCCTCCCGTTATAAATGGAATCCCGATAACTGCCTAAGTGTGTACACGCACTTCAGACTGCAACTAGTCAGTACCTCAAATACCATGGAATATATGTGCTATTCTTTAAGAGACAGACATCATAGCGATAGGTAGTGTTTATGAACACCGTGGAGCTTCCTCACGGCGAGGAACACGAGATCCGAAGGCACCTGTGGACAGATCAATACGACTCAGAGGACACAAAAAAATAGTAGCGGCCACCCTACACACTTGCATACTTGATATGAGACATGGCAACTCTGTGGAGTCAGAAAGAACGCAACGATGTGTGAAAGTTCTATCAGTATGATAAACCGGGTTATCATTCGAGATTGCAGAATTATCGAAACATCACTCTCCACAGAGCGCCTTTTTCTCATATCTTACAATTTCAAGACAAATACAGGAAACCAACTTGAGAGGGGTTATGCGGATCCGATAAAAGGCGTTACAATCAACAAAGGCTGGGCCTCTTCGGTGGAAAGAAGACATAAAAAAGTTTTTCGTCATATCCGCATAACACCTCAGCAACAGCCCTCATTGAACAACAACATGTCGATAAAAAACAAGAACTCACCGCAACAGGGCTTGATTGGTGGCAAGATTCATGGAGCCAGGCTCCACCTTACTCTCCGCACGTGTGCCTGCAAACGCATAACACACATGTGAGTAAGTGCAAGTTGCGACACACAAGAAGCCGCGGGTGTCAACTAAAAACACAGCCAAAGTGCCATCAGCAAGAGAGTTAATAAGATATACACAGAGAGGATATTACTCCTTCCCTTCACGGAAAGTATTCATCATCCTTTGGCACTTCAGATATCGCAACCAGAAAATGGTGCAAAGAGCATCAAGCTACTTGATCGATAGTGTAAAATCAATATCGGTCGAAGGATATATCTAAGAGGAAGCAACAGGTCAGTGTATTTGCCAAATTATGTAGTTGCGATCAAGGAGCCTTGGCTCTCACACATCTAATTAAAAATATACATCACCCCTGTTGACTTCGAAAAAAGTCTCGTCAATACTACCGACAATAAGTTGTGGGCTCTCAGAAGTCCGTGCATAATCAACCAACACCTCCACGCAGAATCCTCTCAGACTCAGGAGTCAGTGGGAGTCATTCGGCACTTCCTAAATTCACGAATTTTCATCAAAGAGCAACAACGGACCTACAGGAGTGTATGATAGTCATCAGGGAACAGAAATTTATAATTCTCATTGTCCGTGGACTCTGAAGGTGTCCTAAGAAATTTTTCTGTCATCACTTGACCATCATACCCTCTGTCACATATGGACGACCAAAGGCTTCCTACTTTAGGAAATAAAAAAAATCCAAAACTGGAGTTTTCAGCGGCCTGAACCTCAGACATATGCTTGTCGTAAAATAATCGTCATAAGGATAGTCTGTTCTCAAAGATTAATTTAGGTTCCTCCTTGGATCAGACCGCTGCAAACTTCCGCTCAGGACTGGTGGTTACAAACTATGCACAATTGAAAGAGGGTTTTTCAAGTGATAGGAGTCACATTCTCACCTTACGAGCTGGCAGCAGAAAACAGTGTTGGCGGCTTCTTCTTGTCCTAACAACGCACTTGCAAGGGAGCTTACGTTGCAAGAAGTGCCTGTGAAGACGAGTACAGATAAAAAAGAGTGAGGGAAAGTCCCGTTAACCAATCTTAAGGTTGAAGCAACTCAACTCGACATGGAGAAACAGTCTATCGCTACTGCAAGCTTGTGACAAATATAATATTTGAAACAATACCTGTGAGGCGTGGCGTGGTGGGCGGATGGATGGGTATGCAGCTTTGTGGCATGGTTTTGGTGATGATCCAAATAAATACTTGTCCAGTTTGCTTGAATGGTGGCTGGCCATGGCCGAGCTCCGCAGGGGATTCGGTCGCTTACTTCACATTGGGGGTGGTGGTATGGGGGGCCTGGGCTGGCCGAGCCCCGCAGGGGATTAGGCCGCTTACTTCACTTTTTGGGGGCGGGGGAGGCGGGGGGTGAGGAGGAGGAGCCCCCCTCCACTGGGCTGGCCGAGCCCCGCAGGGGATTGATTCTGCCGCTTACTTCATTACGGGTGATGCCCGCAAACCCGAAACCGCGAAAGCTCCGAGAATGAAAGTTGGTGACACGCGACGGTCGCGGTCACGAACGTCGCGTCGTGTCACGGTATGAGTACTGTATGCCGAATAGGTTATTCGTGGCATGAATGTCGCCGATGAACGAAACACACTCCGCTAGAGACGCTCGTGCTGTGGTACTGTGTCACGGTTGTATTTCTATATGTGTACAGTAATTTCATTTTGGCAATCGTGATACAACCGCGTTAGCGTGACACCCCCCTTTAGGCTATTCGACATTGTGTAATTGCATACTGTATAGATATTGATACAGGAGAGGAGACGGGAGGGTCCAAAGCACCGCGCCTTCATATCTCACTCGAATCAATGTTATCTTTGTGAAAGTTTGAGCTCACGATACAACGAGGGATGGCAAGACTATTGGTTCGAATCCTTTGCACTTTGTTTTTACATGTAGCTTGTTCCACACAAATGAAGCGGTTTACAACTTCAATGGCGAATAATTGCTCGCACTCACAGGTTCCCTCTTTAGCTTTCATTCTGCAGTTCTATAACAAGTTGGATAACATCCCTGGCTTGTATCAACGAATACGTGCAACCGGACAGATACATCAGGTATGAACGCCTGAGCCATGAAGCAGTGTGTCGGTAGACTTAAAAGAAAATAGTCGCCTGCAGCTATGTTACATTCCATAGGGGGAAGTATCAGCGATCCGCTGTTTTTGCGAGCTGCGATGTTCTCTTACTTCGACTGGAATGGACGTTTTGGTGTCTCTATTCGTGTTGTCGTCGAACTTTTCCTCGTTCCGAAACTCTGACGTTGTGCGCGGACCTGAACACGGCACGCAGCGAGACAGTTGTAGTCACAAGTTATTTTCACTCGGTATTGGTACGTATGGTTAACTCGCTGTTCTAGGGTTCTGCTCTGTTCGGACGGCGAAACCCAAACCCTGAAGCACCGTTACACAGAACATTGGGTGTACGAGCTGAATTGTTTGAGAGGCGCTTGTGCATCTAGTTCGTGGTCCTCGAGGATGGCAGCCAGGATGGTTCACTCGAGCGATGGCAAAAAGTACTTGCACCTTGCGATGTCAGGGATACCGCCGGGTCAAACGTGTCTGGTGCCGCGTGGAACTGTTGGGAAAAGAGAGAGGATCAAAAGGGACTCTTTCCACCGAGTGTACTCGCGCGCACAGAAGATTTGCACGAGATCCGGAGCTACATGAATGGGATTGCTCTGGCACACGACAACGACGTCTTCGCATTTCTGCAGGTCTCTGAATAGTGCCATTTAGGGATGCCTTTCAAGATCTGAGTCCAGCACCGTTGCAATCTACCTTGTCTTGTTTTACTTTCAAGTCTGAACTCGAGTACAGCCCCATTCGGTCAGAAGCTTATCCTGACGTAGACCTCATCCCAGCTTATCCCGACGTAGACTCCATTCCACCCGCATTCCGTGACAAGCGACAATAAACTAAAAGTCCGATGGTGTGTTCATATGTCGTGTTGACAAGCCCCTCGATGAATGCGTGACGTAGGCTCGTGCGCACCTTATTTTCCTCGGTGACACCCATGGCGCTACAACTCTTGCAGGACGACGACTTCCCGCCAAGTGATGGGAAATGGGTGAACCCCATTTTGCGGGTGTTTATGGAGGTGCCGCGCCTCGGCCTCGTAAGTTGCAAGCGCGGCTTCACCGGGTAGGTGCTCCCCAAGGTCGATGATACTGCGATGCCTTTTTTCTCTAGGCCGCCACTCTTTCCGAATCGCGAGCAACGGTTTCTACGGTGAAGGCCAGTAGCTCCGATATGCCAGTTACGGATTCTCCGGTCGATTGCCACCCACGCCCATATGCGAACTTCGCCTGCTGTTGCGGATGGCCAGCCCATTCAAGTCACCAGCTGGTGGCTATCACGGTCGCCAGCCATTAGCTCCCATCTGCCCGGCGCTCGACGGCTACTCATTCCAGGTAGCAGCCGCTATTTGGGATTATGGCAGTGTGCTTGGAGACTCCAGGTGCGGCTATTCGGGATGGCGGCCCGTGAGGAGCGACCGTGCACCCTTAAGGAAACGGAAAGTATTTTGCGACTTACTAGAAATGGCTCTTAGATATTGCTGACTGGTCGAAACGGGACAGACCGAGGGGTAAAGATTCACCAAGTGTTGTGCCGAAACCATGTCCATATTTAACACATGACAACATTTCATCTTACGTATGGAAAGTATTATCAAAAGACATGGTTCCGGCTGAACACTCGGTGATTCCATATCCCCGGGACAACCAGACTCTGTGTGCAGCTAACTCACCTCTTCCCGCAGAATGGACGACTTGCAGTGAAGGTTTGTCTTTGATCCAGGGGAAGATGGTTCAACGCTGGGCGCTACGGCTACACAACCTGGAACAAGGTCACACTCTACTTTATTAGAACCCATGGACACAGCATGCTGAATGTGCTTTTCTTGCTTGTAGAATTAGAGCATCTCTGTGTAGACACCGGCTGAAACATACGTAAGCTTAAGAGCTTGAATTTTACTATGGGTAATCTTGTGTAATAATTTTCTAGAAGCTGTGGATTTGTAAATTTGCTTGCGGCTGGAAATGAGCCCTATTACAAGAGGAATCTATGCTCTCGAAACAGTCCCCGACAGTTTCACCAAGAATAACGGTCAGTTGCAGCAGAGATGGTCTCAGTGCGTCATCGAGGTCAATCACAGCAAACATGATCTCAGTGCGTCATCGAGGTCAGTCACTGCAGAG
>LGRX02021378.1:0-11196 GCA_001247695.2 Cymbomonas tetramitiformis
GCGCACGCATCCCCCGCCGCCGAGCGCGGAGCGCGGCACCCACACTCGGGGTGCTGATGAGGCCGGCGAGCCCCAAGCTCCGGGCGAGTGCACCCGTCTCGACGGGACGCATCGTCGCGCGCGTGCAAGGAGGTCCACCCTTGCATACGTGTCGCCACAGGTGAGCACACCGAGGTGCTCACCCGCGCCCTCCCCTTAGGGCCACCGAGAGTGAAGCGTCCGGGGGCGGACCGCTTTTCTTTTGGGGGGAGAGAGCGCGCCGCGAGTGGCAGATGGCAGCCACCGCGAGCGCGCCAGGCGCACCGCCATGAGGCAGCAGCTCTCGCTGTGCTGTCTCGGGCTGCGTGACGCGCCGCTGCCCCGCCAGGCACACCAGACGCATGGTGCCTGGGAGTAGCGCGCAGCGTGTGCACCGCGTCCAGGCGCATCGGGCCTCCTTGCAGAGGTTGATGCGCGTGCCTGGGAGCAGCACACCGCGCACGCATGCCCCGCCGCCGAGCGCGGAGCGCGGCACCCACACTCGGGGTGCTGATGAGGCCGGCGAGCCCCAAGCTCCGGGCGAGTGCACCCGTCTCGACGGGACGCATCGTCACGCGCGTGCAAGGAGGCCCACACTTGCATGCGTGTCGCCACGGGGTGAGCACACCGGGGTGCTCACCCGCGCCCTCCCCTTAGGGCCACCGAGAGTGAAGCGTCCGGGAGCGGACCGCTTTTCTTTTGGGGGGGAGAGAGCGCGCCGCGAGTGGCAGATGGCAGCCACCGCGAGCGCGCAGGGCGCACCGCCATGAGGCAGCAGCTCTCGCTGTGCTGTCTCGGGCTGCGTGACGCGCCGCTGCCCCGCCAGGCACACCAGACGCATGGTGCCTGGGGGTAGCGCGCAGCGTGTGCACCGCGTCCAGGCGCATCGGGCCTCCTTGCAGAGGTTGATGCGCGTGCCTGGGAGCAGCACACCGCGCACGCATGCCCCGCCGCCGAGCGCGGAGCGCGGCACCCACACTCGGGGTGCTGATGAGGCCGGCGAGCCCCAAGCTCCGGGCGAGTGCACCCGTCTCGACGGGACGCATCGCCACGCGCGTGCAAGGAGGCCCACCCTTGCATGCGTGTCGCCATCCAAACGGAGGTCCACCATCCCGCAATATGGCCTCCACCTACATCATTATTAGAAACACTCCAGTTGTTTTAGAAAAACGACAATGGAAAGGGTAAAGCCCCTCTAGTTCTCAATCCATACCAAGCTGACGCCGACATGGCAGAAGCCGATATCATGCAAACGCCCCAGCAGAGCGAGGCTCGTCCGTCTTTGCGCGAGCTGGCTAGAGCATAAGGTGGGAGTGATGCCGGAACTTCGAGCGGATCCGAGCGTCAAGAGGTGGCTACTCCCTCAAATCAACTTGCACTAGTTGTTGCTCCAACCACAAGCCCTGCAACAACTGAGGAGGTGGAGAACCCAGACACCCACATCTCAGCAGCGCTTCAAGAAGCGCTTGACTCGATTCGATCTTCCTTTCCTAACATTTCCCTCCCAGAATTCGCTTGTCCACACCGCAACACGAATCGCTTGCCAAACATCTGCTTTCGTTGCCAACACCCGCCCCTTGTCACATTTATTCTCCAACTGTATTCTCTGGTTGTAAATATCCTAATTTCCGTTCCTTGATCGATCGATGATTAATAGACATGCAGAAAACCAACACTCGATTGGCGGATTCTCTCAAAGAGGCAGAAATTGCAGAGGAGGATATGGCGGACCACTTCGAGGAGATCTTAATCGAACATGATCACGTGGATGACCAAATGGCTGAGACCTTCGAGGAATGAATGATTTGTATATATGGTGTCTTTACCATCTTATTTTCTGGTTTTTTTTTATGGATTTTGATTTCTGATTTATATGAATGGCTACTCGAGTTTTACGATTTGTTATAGCGTCACACATCCCATACGAACAGTGTTAAATAGACAGTATTTGGTTTTTAATTATGTAGCAGATTATTTCATACTTTGAATACTTGCACGCTTATGGAACTTCGACAATTGCGCGTGTTCGTTATACAATTCCATGAAATAACGCTAGGAATCGCCCTGGATCGCCGATATAAGTGTGTAAAATTGGGGTTATATAAGGTTATATAGCCCTTGATATAACCCTTATATAACCCTTATATCGGGGGTTATATCGGCTCCGAAGGGGGTTATATAACCCTAACCCTTATATCACCCCAGATCGATATAACCCCACAACCCTGCTCTAGACCTCTGCTCCTTATGATTTGGAACCTGGCCAAATTACTCGCAGCAGCAAAGCGCGAATCCCAACGGGCGACAAAGACGAACTTCCGATCTCACGATCGCCAGACGCTAGCGATGACAGCGCCACTGCAGTCGCGTACTGGCGTACATTTACCGCGACGCCACCCACGCGTTATGGCATGGCATGTTGGGATGCAAGAAGCGAAGCACTGTCGCCCACATGATCCTGCGGTCAGATGGAGATCTCTTTTTGAGATCGATCCGCCTAGTATTTTACACGCTTTAGACTCCTCAGGTTTTTACCCGGTATATGAGGTAGTTATAGTTGGCACGTCAGACTACATGCTCTGGACTATGCCGGAGGTCTGACGTGCCAGCTATAACTAGCTTGTCGCTCGCACGTCATCGACTGATCACTCGATTGATCGTAGGGCAGTACTGCTCTCAGCGCTCAAATGACACTTTTTGCCACGTCACTTTAGTAGGTTCCACGTCACTTTTGTAGTTTTCATGCCTGCTGTCGCTTTTGCACAATGCTCTCGCTGCTGTATTTCAGAATTCAATTATTACATTTTGTATAATTTACACAAACCGAACGTAAGGTTAACGTTATATTCCAGCGTTTCCCCCATTACGACCGTGGTTTATACCGTATCACTGACCCTCACCTTATCTCACTATACCGTAGAAACAGCAATTTATGGCTTAAAATAATAATTCAAAACATGAACAACGAAATGAGTAAAAATGCCATCTCGGGCTTTCCCTTATCACACTATGCAACCTATAGTCACACAAAAGACAAACGCTTTAACTGGTTCAGGCGTACAGGTCACATTATGGCAAAACTTGGATACGCTATCGACTCTAAAAATTACCCTGAAAATGAAGCGGGTGAAACCACATTAATCACCACCCTTCCCAGACAACTCTACATGTCGAGGAATGTTACCTCCGCAATTCAAAAATATAACCTCAAGCACACAGGTTCCTTTCTATATTTTTTGGTAAGTCTTTACTTGCCATCCTCGGAACTACCACCGCATTTATAACATATCTTAGCTGGTGTAGAGTTATGTGTTGCAGTTGGATGGATATTAAGGTAGATTTAAGTCTGTCGATAAGGATTTCCGCCTGTTTGTCCCATTCCCCATTTAGTGCAAACCATACTCCGAGATATCTGTTTACCTCTTTGCTGTTGGAGAAATCGAGGAATTCTGGTGACTCAGGGGGTATCCATTTCGAATCAATGGAAGGACTTGAGTCATTTGTATTGGGCTCCAGATGACCCCCTGAGATGAGTAAATCATCGAAATGGGACATAAAGCGGCCAACACCGTCCCCGGATTTTCAGGAACATGGATTCTTCCGCTGTCTCCCAAAAACCAAAAAAGATGGTTCGACAAAGGTTTTAAACTTGTTTTCAGATTCCCGCATAACACTATTCCATTTATCCCACATGGCTATTGGACGGGTGATGACCCCTACGTTCTCCCAGGTGGTGGATGCTATAAGGATGACTTTTCGGATGTTGTTATCATAGCTATAGACAGTGCACCCAGTGATACTCAACCAGTCTTTGACTGGAGGCCTACACAGAAAAAGATTGCCAGATGGTTCCTCAACGTCCTTCCTAAGTCCAGAGTCACGAAGAAGAGGCTAGAATACACAGGAGTCAGCTCTGATATTTGGGATGAAGTTCTGAACGAAAGCGTCAAAGTACTTCCTTCTTCGCTTTGCCCATGGCCCACTCAAGACCCTCCTTATCATCAGAGTGATATTGAGCCTTATTATGGTGGTCACCACGACACGACAATCACCAACGCAAATTCCAAGCCCTTCATAAACACCGTTAAATGGCCCAAAGTTCTCACACTCATGGGATACCTCCCTCCTCTTTTTGGTACTGTCCTCAACACGATAGGTGTTCCCCGTGGCAAGATTAAACCTCTTCTTAAAAAACTATCAAGAATTTGTAGACAACACACCAAAAATAGGCGAGACGTGTTTCTGTTAAACACCACCACCACCTTAAACACTGACCCGCATACAGTTGACATCTCGAGCAGTGAAGCCATGACAAAAACAGAAGCTGTGCAACAATCAAACGACTTTCTTCAAACCCTCCTGCAATAATTCTCAAAAATTTGCAATAAAAGATGGTCCCGTGTCCCCAAGGGGAGGGGCCGTCCCCCCCCTCCCCTCCCCCGCCACCCCCTCTCCCCCGCCCACCTGACCCCCTTCCTCAACGTCTCCAAAAACCCCCTTAATTCTCCGACTTCTCTCCCCACCGCCCAGATTCAGCCACCCCTCCACTCACCCGGCCATGGCTACTTCTCCATCTTCTAGAGTTTTTTGCTTTGCACTTAGCTTTTTCTCTAGATGTCACCCTGCTGAAAAGTGGGTTGAGCCCCTTTGTGGGCGCGCTATAGCAGAGGGAGTAGCCCCTGGTGCTTTCACTAGTCTGCTTTGCAGGGATACTGATGGAAGAAGTGATATTGCTAACCACTAGAGCTATGGGGTCTAGGGCGTCCTCAATATCATAGCGGACACCGGGAGTCGAACCCCTGGTGCCACGGTTGTATAGGTTGGAAACAACCGTCTAGACCATCTAGCGCTAGTCCCCTATGATATTGAGGACGCCCTAGACCCCATAGCTCTAGTGGTTAGCAATATCACTTCTTCCATCAGATACCGCACTCTCAGGACTTTGTCCCCTTTGCTAGCGTAATTGTTTTATTATTATTATTATTTGACTTGTAGAAGTACACCTGGACTTATACTCATGTGGAGCAGTGTGACAGTGACACATCAGACAGTTCATCAGCTAAGATAATACGACTTTTGTAATTGTACAACTTGCAAAACACCATTGGTTGTCGATGACGTGCGAGCGACAATTAATATTAGCGAGGAAATTACCTCTCAGAGTCTGTGACACTGTGTCACTGATTATCGGGAAATCCATTATTTCGCATTGGAATGGATCAACAGCATTGCAGTTACTCCCCTTGGCAGCTCGTACCCGGCTCCGGACTACCTCTGAAATAATAAAAAAACCGGGAAAAATCCCTTCCGGAGGCTCTGACTTGTGTGTTGTGAGAGGAAGTTCCACCTGAGACCTCTACAGTGGGTGTGCCCTTTATGACACTGTGCCCTTTATGACGCAAGCTCGCTTTTTATTGCAATTTCCATATTTTAAGGGGGGGGGAACATGAAATATATCCACAAATACGGGATTACAATAAAATACGGGAAAACATGATATATATCCACAGATACGTCATAAAGGGCACACTCAATGTGCACGTGCTTGAACGCGCGGAGCTGTGGAAGGTCGAGTAATAGATATTTTTGAAAGCGGTTTTTTGGGAACTCTTCTAGACTCCAATTGGCAGCTCTGCGACACGCAAACACGTATAAAACTCGATCGTGCGCGTCGCGCGCGCTGTTTCGCGCGACTGCGTCATAAAGGGCACACCCACTGTGTCACGACAACCAGCTCCATCTCCAGTCACGGAGTCAGTCCAATAAGAATCTGAGTCTGTCGTGTGGGTATCGGAATCGCTATGGCTATCTGTCCTCTCCACCGATAACGTTTAAAAGGTGGCGAGTTGCTAAAAAGATCACACATATTTCAAGTTTGAAGTTTTGCGCAATGTTTTATCTGATTGGACTGGGTTTGGGAGACGAGAAGGATATCACGCTTCGCGGATTGGAGGCAATTAAGAAGTGTTCGAAAGTAAGTGATCGAGCCTCATATGTTAGGCCGTTTCGATCTGTAGTCATCAGAGGGTTTTGCTTTTTGGACGTTAGTCGACTTTCGGGTCGAGGTATCGTCTGGGGAATGCTTAGTGTATCCTCGCTTCCTTTGGGAACCTTGGAATGTGAGTGAAGACAGTCTTTGCTTCATTGAAAATAATGTGCTAAAAGGCTTTTCCCACTGCAACTGTCCGCAAAAGCTATCTGGATGTAAACTCTTTAGAGTCAATGAGACATAATTGAAGATTGAGAGCGGTATGGCGAGCTCACGAGAAAAGCGGTGGCTGGGCTGTCAGCTGTACTTAGAGGCTTATACCTCCATTCTCCTGGTGGATAAAACCAAGCTGGTCTGAACATTCCCTTTACGATCAGTATGATGCCAAACTGAGATCTGTGTGTATAGTTTCGGGGTTTTGCACACTTCGTATGGAACTTCTTCTAAAGCACTGGTTTTATTCTCGAAGTTGCACGTACCCCACGCGCCACAAATTTACGCGTTGATGGTGCGGCAGGAGGCGTTGTATGGGAAGCCAGTGGAGGTCGCTGATCGCGAAGTGGTCGAGCAGGTATTAGGGGATTCTGACTTTTTTGCGTTTTTGTGAACCAATATGTGCTTCTTTGCACAGATCGTAGCTTTCCGCTAGAATCCACCTCCTTCGGAATCTTCGGAATGTGCTGTATCCATCCTACCTCCTCCTGCGTACTCCACTTATATATCGTTCGCATCTTGGCATTGCTCCGATCCCTGGTCGTCAACTGCATCCTCTTGAAAGCTTACCCTCCTTTGAGTGTTAATAGCCTTGGTGTTTCAACTCCAATATACAGAATTAGGTGGAGCGAGGTCCATCGCACCAATTGCTTCGAGAGAGTTGCCCGGCGCCCGACCGCCCATCGTATCGCAACTTTCGAAAAATCATGGAATAAACCACATCACCTCCCACATGCAGACGCGAAACGAATGCTCTTCTCCTGGCACAAAATGCTTTCAGCTCAGTGCGCCCGGTGGTCGGATGGAGAGGCTTGACTGTGAAATATGTTGTATGTTTACGTTCCACTGTCCCAGAAAGTGGATACCATCTTGGAAGAAGCTCGGGATACTGACGTCGCCATGTTAATTGTTGGCGACCCGTTTGGTGCCACGACGCACTCCGATCTCATGCTCCGTGCTAAGTGAGCGGCGCTTCTGCCCGACCCTCCCTTGTTTCCTCTTGTTTCCTAGCAAGTCAGCAGCGCCTCCGCGCTGCCTCACTCACAACTTCGACGGTACCCTCTCTAGTATGGGATAATTTCTCAACCCAAGCACGGCTTAGAGCGCTCCCAACCGATGATGGCTCAGGTTCATGCCTAAGTGTGTACAGGCCTGTGTAAGAAGAAAAAAGGTTCCTATGCTGAAATGTCCGTACGTTTGGCGCAGGGAGCTGGGTGTTAAAGTATCCGTCGTTCACAATGCCTCAATCTTGAATGCTGTACGCAGCCCTCCCACAGCACGTGTTCAGTCTTTTACCAAGCCTTTTTCGGTCCCCCGGGATATATTCTCCTGCCACGGAAGCTGCTTGAGAAGGAGGCTCAGCTGTCCTGAACACCCTTTGCGACGATTCGCTTGAGGCGTTACTGTGCTTAAATTCGGAGTCCCGGCGGACCCGGCGATTTGTTGCTTTGGCAGGTTGGTGCATGCGGGCTGCAGTTGTATAACTTCGGCCAAACTGTTTCCATCTGCTTCTTCACCGACACATGGCGGCCGGATAGGTGCTTATTGTAGCCCCTTTGCTCAATATCTTACCCACGTGTGGACTCTATGCAAAATGAAGTAAGTAGATGCATAGTTTCACTATGTTTCCCTCCAAAAGGCAGTGTCTCGACAAACATGTGTAGCCAAGTTTGTGCATATGATATTGGCGTGCATAGCTACTTCGGGCACGTGATAGTGTTTCCGCTCCACGATGTCATGTGCAGAGGCTTATCGTGTGTAACGGCATCCCCGTAAGCAGTTTTTCTGTCAAGCATAAGCTTGAGTGGCGGCTTTTGTATGCGCTCAGCTGCTTCTTATTCCACGTTTATATGATGCAAAGGCACACCGTCCTCCGTTCTTTTTTTGCTTCTCTGGAGGTGGTCAGGCTGATTTTGGTAGGCGTGTCTCACAGCACTCACTAATATCATGTCAAGGCCCCGCCCGGTTGCTCCTGCCTCCCGATCTTTTGCATTTTCTATTTTCGGGCCAACTGAGGCCACCAGTTCTGACTTGCTGTCTCTTTTGCCGACGACTGTTCACCTTTTGTTTGGTGATGATCCTAGACTCGGCATTTTGCTTGCTTTTCGTCTCATCTAGTCCCATTTTGACCACTTTTCTTCAAGTGAAGTTTGAGTTGGACTCAGTTAGCTTGCCTTGCGCTGCTTAGTGTGGCTTATCCTTGGACCGCCTCCTTTGGCACCATATGGCCACAGAAGATCGGCTGCACTATGTACCCACACCAGGGATCAAGGGATTCAGCACACATTTTGTTTGCTGTGTGTGGCTTGGTCCTTGGACCGATTCCTTTGTCACGTTGTAGCCACAGAAGGTAGAAGACAGTTTAGTGTGTGTATGGCTTGCCGTTGGACCGATTCCTTTGGCACCATGTAGCCACAGAAGATTGGCTGCACGATGTACCCACACCGGGGATCAAAGGATTCAGCACACACCTCCGGACACTCATCCGGATTATCACCCGGAGCTCACTAGTGGAGAATGGGACCCTCTAAGCCTTACTACGCCACTCAAGCACCTCTGCAACTGCATTGCCGATGCACTGCTGCTCTGCCTCAGAAGCTAGTTCACCTCTGCCCCCTGAGCTGCCCAAGCCATCTCCCCACCACTAAGCCTACGCACCGGGTGTGGCATATCCTTGGACCGATTCCTTTGGCACCACGTAGCCACTGAAGATCATGTGCACAATGTACCTAGACCGGGGATCAAAGGATTCAGCACACACTTCGGGACACTTATCCGGATTTTCCGGAGCTCACTAGTGGAGAATGGGACCCCCTAAGCCACACTAGGCCACTCAAGCGCCTCTCCAGCTGCACTTCATGCGCACTAATGTTATGCCCTGGAAGCCGGTTCACCTCTGACCCGTTTGTGTGTGAGAGAGGGTACCTT
This sequence comes from Cymbomonas tetramitiformis, assembly GCA_001247695.2. Taxonomy (NCBI): domain Eukaryota; kingdom Viridiplantae; phylum Chlorophyta; class Pyramimonadophyceae; order Pyramimonadales; family Pyramimonadaceae; genus Cymbomonas; species Cymbomonas tetramitiformis. Next base: position 9,149 of record LGRX02021378.1, read on the forward strand.
TCTGGCGGGCACTGCCTCTTTGGGAGTGTCTTGGATTCGTCTGACGCTTGCTCCGTCTCCGTGTCCAGTGCTTCATGGTTATTACACGTGCCGGGGGACTCGTGTTCTTTGACCCAGATGTGAGGTACTGGCGCGTCGCTGTGAACGGGGAAGTGGGTTTTGGGAAGCAGTTGTCCCTGTGGTACCTTTCTGGCGGGCACTGCCTCTTTGGGAGTGTCATGGCTTCGTCTGACGCTTGCTCCCTCTCCGTGTCCAGTGCTCATGGTTATTACACGTGCCGGGGGACTCGTGTTCTTTGACCCAGATGTGAGGTACTGGCGCGTCGCTGTGAACGGGGACGGCTGCCGGGTGGAAGCGGGTTTTGGGAAGCGGTTGTCTCTTTGGTGCCATGCTGGCGGGCACTGCCTCTTGGAGAGCTCGGTGGATTCGTCTGCCTTTGCTGCAAGGAGAGGCACAGGGTGGTGAAGGCCACGTTCTGTGTTTTCCCTTAGTTTTTGCGGAGAGCACATCGGTGCCCGCCCGTTTTCAGTTTTTTCCCATGGGGTGTCCATGGGGCCACTGGGGGCATGCCAGCCGGGTCTGCTTACTCCGTAACCCAGGGACCAACAATTGTTGGGCGATGATTGATCACATCGTATCATCTTTCGATGCTGCTTTGCATCTGGGTTGGGAATATGTATGAGTTGCTGGCATCTTGTCACGGCCCCGCCCTGCTCCTGATTTGCTTCTCACATCCACTAGGATGATGGTGGGCTGGCTTTTGTCGGCTGATCTCATGCCATTCAGTGTGTGTATAGCTGTACGGGTACTGCCTCTTTGGGGGCGTCAGGGATTCGTCTGCGGCTCGCTCTTTCTCTGTCCAGTGCCTTGGGGCTTTTTTTTTGACCTGCGGGGGAACTGGTGATCAACAGCCACGTTGTGGGGTACTGGCATCATTTTGTTAACGGGGACGGCCACTGGGGTGCTTTGGATGATGGGATGTGGCTGTCCCTGTGGTGCCTTTCTGGCGGGTACTGCCTCTTTGGGGGCGTCAGGGATTCGTCTGCGGCTCGCTCTTTCTCTGTCCAGTGCCTTGGGGCTTTTTTTTTGACCTGCGGGGGAACTGGTGATCAACAGCCACGTTGTGGGGTACTGGCATCATGTTGTTAACGGGGACGGCCACTGGGGTGCTTTGGATGATGGGATGTGGCTGTCTCTGTGGTGCCCTTCTGACGGGTACTGCCTCTTTGAGAGCGTCGGGGATTCGTCTGCGGCTCGTTCTTTGGGAGTGTCTTGGATCCGGCTGATGCTTGCTCCCTCTCCGTGTCCAGTGCTTCATGGTTATTACACGTGCCGGGGGACCCGTGTTCTTTGACCCTAATGTGAGGTACTGGCGAGACGCTGTGAACGGGGACAGCCGCCGGGTGGAAGTGGGTTTTGGGAAGCGGTTGTCCCTGTGGTGCCATTCTGGCGGGCACTGCTTCTTGGAGAGCTCGGTAGATTCGGCTGCCTTTGCTGCAAGGAGAGGCGGAGGGTGGTGAAAACCACGTTCTGTGTTTTCCCTTGTTTTTTGGTGGGGAGCACTTAGGTGCCCGCATGTCTTCAGTTTTTACCATGGGGTGTCCATGCCGTGTGGTATGACTGCATTCATGGCATAACCATGAACCAACGGGTCGCATCCATCGACCGTGAGCCACTGGGGGGCATGCCAGCAGGGTCCACTTACCCCGTAACCCTGGGACCAACGATTGTTGGGCGATGATCGGTCACATAGTATCATCTTTCTATGCTGCTTTGCATCTAGGTTGGGAATATGTATGCGTTGGTGGTATCTTGTCAGCCCTGCTCCTGATTTGCTTCTCACTCCAATGGGATGATGGTGGGCTGGCTTTTGTTGGCCGATCTCATGCCGTTCAGTGTGTGTAGCTGATGTGCAAAGCTAGATGAGCTCCCAGCTACCCCACATTTTTTGTTGTGATTCATGTTTGTGATGGGTTCGCTTTTCGCTTGGTTTGGGATGTGTCGAAGTGAAGGGTATCTTGCCACGGCCCCGCCCTGGTCCTGAATGC
>LGRX02021379.1:0-27510 GCA_001247695.2 Cymbomonas tetramitiformis
ATATAAATTAAATTGAAGATTGAATCTGTCGATCGGTTTTGTATTTTGATTCATCAGACCGTATAACAAATAACAGAGTTCGCGGCGATTCTCAAAACATCCAAACAGCACAAAACCAAAACCGATCGATCGAGTTGCTAACCAGACTGAAGTGCGTGTAGGCCACCGCGCATCCATCACTGTCTTGACAGGGACTGGGGCAGTCCCTGGGGCAGTTAAAGCATGATCATGTTTCAGCTTTCTGTAGGCTGAAATATTATTCGCTTGGCAAGCAATACGAAAGAGGAATGTATGCTTGCCGAGCGCGCACACATCGCACATCTCGCTCTTTCCTCCGGGTGACGAGGCAGTCCCCTCTCTCCACCTAATAACATCACAGCCCACAACTGTGATGCTATTCGTTCGGCAAGCAGTGCTTAAGATTCAGGCTTGCTTGCTGAGGGCACGCTTTACGCACGCGGGTCACGCATCTTAGTTCGTCGAGCACTAGGGGAAGGCAGTTAGGCAGTCGGACAGTTACAGTTAGAAACTTTTCGACAGTTCTGTTTCACTTTTTTATTTTATTTTTCTATTTGTTCTCTATTTTATTTTTATGTTTCTATGTACATTTCACGGCAACCGTGACTTTTCTAGGCGTCTAGGTTTTTAATCTATCGGTTCGCCTGCGCAGACCTCGTAGTGTCCCAGGTCTCTGTAGTGCAAGCACTTCCGGCACGTTTTTTACTTTTGGCTTGGGATCCTGTGGGAATCTCATACTGTATTTACGATAGCGAGGGTCAGTCATCCGCAACATGCGAATCAGCGCCTGCTTGCCTGCCAGCCTGCGTCAGCTTGTCCTTCCCGTCCGCCTCCGCAGGTAGTAGTGTATTCTTTCAGCAGGGTTTTCCACAACTTGTTGAGAGCCTCGGTCACCCAGGAAGAGTATCTTATGATGCTTCCGTATTTTTCAGAAACACGGCCGCGTGGCATAATGTGTAGTGGTCATAGAACCCAGGGCCATACCGTAGGTGTTCGAACTCCGTAGGGAACTGCAAGTTCATAGTTTTCAACTGTACGTCCAGATTTTCTCGTAGGCCAAAATAGCTAGTGTGAAGCTCGCCTAGCTCCTGGCAAGTAGCTTCGAAGTCAGCGATGTCCTCAGGTGACAGAGATGCCTGCAGCACATATTTCGCTACCTTACTGTAGCACCTGTTCGCTCGGCGGATAGGACTGCACAGCGGGTGTTTTCCCTCAAATATATCAGAAGTCTGTTCTGCCTTATCCCGGATCATTATTTTTGCTTCTGTTGCACCCTAGCCCATCATGGGTCTTTTCATTCGTAGTATTATTTCGTCCACCTCCTTGCACAAGTTCACTGATATCTGCTTTGCCAGAAGCTCGAGATAAGCTCTCCAGGTTTTGGCGATGTTGATAAACCAGTGGCACGAGTCCATGGGCGATCTTGTCGGAGGGGTCTTTGTCACGGGCAGACCCCACCGGTTTCTGCATGCCCTGTTGATCAGTGCCACGAGAGGTACCACCTTTCTGACTGCACCCCCTCTGTTTCCTCCCAAGTTGGGCACGGGCATAGCCGCACTTCGAAAAAGACCTTCCAGTGTGGTCTTGTTTTCTTCCCACTTTTGTTTCAGATCGGGCAAGGTCATGTCGTCGCGAAAAAACATATTTATCCTGCCCAGTTCCTTCATCCTCTCCAGAGTACCGTGATGTGCAGGATCCGTCATAGGTTTACAGTTATGCCCGTCAGTATTTTTCGCACTGAACCGACAGAATATCCCGTGTATGCATCCCCATGTTCCTCTCGGCCCGTCTATAGCATACATGTAGTTCGCGAATGAATTGTCAGCAGCTAAAAAGTCCGTCAGGGTAAAAGCGACGGCCGCTCCCGTGGTTGGATCGGTTACGTTCACGGTCTCTTCTGGTCTAGGAAGTTGAGGATCAATATGTTCGAATAATATCCGAGTAAGTTCGGAGTCCTCGGCCTGGTTGTGAGCGAAAGCACCTGGGCGGCATCGCAGGATTGAGTTTGTTTTCTCACCCGGCCGTAAAATATATAATAACACCTGCTCGTTCGGGATTTTGGTATCAAGATTAAAACCAGTGCTACCAAAGTTATCCGAACTAAATTTGTACTCGAGGTCTGTGATATCCACGCCTTCGAGTCGGAGTGCTTCCAGCTCAGGAATAATAATGTCCTTCTGAATGTATCTCACAGCCCATGCGCCGTGAGTTCCATCCTTTCTCTTCAGTTCAACCAGCTCAGGATCGTTGCTCTGCATATATTTCGCGAGCTTGGCGTAGCTAATGTATTCAGGTTGATGTTTTCGAAGTAATTCATACTTTCGGGAACTCAGCAACAGGTCGTTGTAAACCGCCGCACACTTATCCATCTCCTTCTGCGGAACTTTCATCTCAGTGTTGGGATCGTTCAGCAGCGCATCCAAGAATTCAGTTTGCACGCCGTTGCTTGCATTATTTAAATAACGCTTGCAGTGACCGATAATATCGTTTCCAGTCAGCGCGACGAGAGACGCGTGCCTTTCGCGAAAGCGCCACGGCTGGAGCAGAGATGAAGGCTTGAGCTTGCGTTTCGGAGCAACTGTCTGCGACGGATCAAAGACGTCTGAAAGTTTCTGGGTCTGTGGACATAGTACTCCTATCGCTGAACGCGCACGCTTAGCAGCCCATACTGGCTGCGAAGGGGCATCACTGGTTTCTGAAACTGAATTCAACTGAACGTCTTCCGTCGCAGTCGCTGGAGCATAAGTTGCAGGCTTCTTAGCGAAACGTCTCCAATTCCTGAGCATCGTTGCTGCGCGTTTCCTTCCAGCGCTTCGTGCTGAAGGTTTCTTAGGTTTTCCCGATGTTTTCAAGTCACCGTAAATGACATCTTCGTCATGTTTCCGCAACGAAGAAGCCACCCTGCCGCTTGAGCCCATTGAAGCGCAAGCAGTAGAATGCGGCTAGGCTGTCGAAGTACTAAACTTAATATTATAATATATTGAACTCCTAAGGTGTTGTCCGTAATAAATATTGTTAATCAATCAATGATTAACACAACTGTCAGACAGAATTTTCAAATTTTGAAAATTGAGCCAGCAGGCCGTTCCGCCAGGCAGCGCCCGCGTACCCCGCGGGTACCGGGGGGTACGCTGGCGCGCCGTGTGGGCCAACCTCGACGAGTCGGGAAATTCTGTCTGACAGTTTTCCTTAACGGGCCCTCCCGAGGCATTCTGAAAGAGCGCGCCGCCATCTTTTGACAATACGCCACGTAGGATACTTCGAAGCCGTCAAAGTTAGCGGAATACACTAATTCAGAATAAGCGGACAAGTCAGACTATGAAAACCAAAGAACTCGAATTATGGGTCAAAGACGCCATATGACGTCTCTGGGCTTTTATACCTGATGTGAAAATAAAATTGGACCTAAAACGCCTTTTTCTCATCAAACGAAACGAGAACAATTTCTCATCACCGGAATGACTCTCCTCTCCGTGCTATCGTTCGCGTGCCTCCGGAATCGATTTCTCCCATCTCCGGAATATCTTCCCATCTCCACTATCACATTCGTGTGACTCCGGAATAGTTCTCTCCCGCCGGAAAAATTCTCATCTCCGGAATGACTCTCCTCTCCGTGAAATTCGCGTGACTCCGGAATATTTCTCATCTCGTCCAAAATATTTCCCATCTCCACTATCACTCATGGGAGTGCCAACTTTCTCCCCCCATAAGGGGGGAACCGCAGTGGTGCCCCCTGTGTCACCCCTCGCCTGGTAGGATGCCACTTGCAGTGCCTGCCTGTTTGCTCCGCGAGTGTGTCACGGTCCTGCCAGCTTAAGTCCGACCATCTTTATTGTTATATCTGACATTAGCCGAGAACCGAACCGCCGAAACCCTACCGCGCTGCATTTCATTTTTAGTGACAAGCACATAGTGATAATATATATCAATATCATTTGCTTTCACATCAATCACATTCACGTGACTCCGGAATATTTGGCATCTCCTCCAAAATATTTCCCATCTCCACTATCACATTCGCGTGACTCCGGAATATTTCTCATGTCTCCGGAATATTTCTCATCGTTTCCGGAATGACTCTCCTCACCGTGACATTCGTCGCGTGACTCCGGAAAAGGGAAAAGTTCTCATCTCCGGAATTACTCTCCTCTCCGTGACACGATTCGCGTGACTCCCGAAGATTTGGCATCTCCTCCAAAATATTTCCCATCTCCACTATCACATTCACGTGCCTCCGGAATATGTTTTATTTCCGGAATACGATTCGTTGCCATCTCCACTATCACGCATTCGCGTGACGCGGACTCAGAATATTTCTAATTTCCGGAATATTTTTGCAGTGCATTTTCTTTTCGGCAGAATTTGATGGTGTAACGAAATTATCTTACCCCACGAGTTTTAGTTCGTTTGAGAAATCTCGAATTGGGTCAAATAAATCGCTTGCGGACTCGTCTAAAAATGTGTCGTTACGTGCACCCGGGCCACCCTTGACCGGCGAAGTGTTTGCGGCCTCTATCAGCTCGATGGCGCGAACCATCAGCATAAATTGTCTTCATGCTGCGCGGTGTGTAATGATGGTTTATAGTGGATTGTGGAAAGTGGGCGCTTTTAGGGCCTAAAAGCGCCTGGGTACAGTGCTCTTAACACTTAAGGCTGAGGGGCAGTGCTTTGCGGTTCAGATGGTCTTCATAGCGCTAGCGCCGCGCGGTATGACAGCGACATCGACATGAAAATGTGATGACATGACATGACATGACACGACATGACACGACATCCGACATGAGATGACATAACTTGCCACGACGCGACGCGACGCGACGCGTACTTGTAGCTCCGCTCCGCTCCGCTCCGTCGCGTCGCTGATGACAGACTGACGGATGACGAGTTGACTCGCGCACCAGAATTCATGAGAAAGAGTTCGAATGCTCATAACAATTTTGGATTGCCGTTGACGGAGTTAAAGGAGACTGTCGGCTGACGAACGTGCGCCCAGCAGCGGGTCTTGTCAGCCGTCAGTCTTCTTTTCGTTTTCGTGCTGCGTGCTTTTTCGGATACTTTTTGAAATTTTAGAACACGCTCATACGACTTGTGTATGTTACAGGTTGGGTTCGCTGGAACTCGCGAGAAAGTAGTTTGGGCGCGCGGCTCCAATTTTGAAGTTGGTAAGGCGGGTGCTCTTCTTTTTGCGGGTGCTTCTCCTTCCTTGGACAGAAATCTCTCGCATTTGCTAGTGCGATCACACTATCCTCGCTGTTTGTTTTCTGTGACTCACTGACTAATTTCAGCGTTTCTTACGTGTGCAGGCTTAGACACGTCAGAGGTCTCCCTGCGGAAGCAATCATCGAACGTGGAACGACACAGGTGAGTTTTCTTTTTCCTTAAAAGTCCCCATGCTCATAACGTTTTGCCAGGTTTGTACAATTCCTTTTTCATCGTGATGTTTCGACATCACCACCTTCGGCGCAGTGCGCCGAAGGTGAATTTTGTGAAATATGACTTCCGTATGCTGAGTGCAGTTGCCTTTTTCGCAGGTGCAAGGCGACGTGCAAAGAAGAGCCAGAATGCTGACTTATTTTAGCGAAACTAGAATAGACTTGCCTTTAACCTTGTATATGTGATAGTAGCAGTAATTGACTGTAACACTGATATGTGATAGTAACTGTAATAGATCATCTTAAATATGTAAGATTTGTTTTTCTTTGAATATTTGTAACGCGTTTCGATAGTTTCCGAGCATTTGAATATTGTGTTGTAACTCATCTTGATCACTTCCAAGCATATGTTTCGACCTTTCGGCTAACTTGTCGGTGCCACGCATCGAGACAGTAGCACTCAGCCGTGGATTGCATCTACGGCTGAATGTTACACACAACCGCGCGTCACGTGATAAATATATAATGCAAATATATTACATATATATGCGCGATGCATACTACCCGCAACTATTCCGGATCCACAAATATGCAGCATACTTACACGATATGTAGTATGCGCATACTTACGGACCCACAAATATGCAGCATACTTACACGATATGTGATATGCTGCATACTTACGGAACCTGGAGTGATAGTGTGCATGATTGCGGAGGGTGCATATTTCTCGAAAATATGCGGAGGGTGCATATTTCCCGTATACATACCGTTTGTGTCTTGAATGTGGCAAATTTACATAAGCTATATTCTATTGTAAATTTACATAACCCGGAGTGATAGTGCGCATGTTTACAGCAGTTGTCTAAAACCCGAAAATCTACGTAGACTATGCGGTGGCAGATATATGGTTCGTCGGTAATATATATCTAACTGAGAGATAAACCCTGAGTTAAGGGTTACGGAATCAGAACGGTAAAAGAGTGATAGATAAATCAGAGGCATACATAAATACCTAACGGGTGTTTCCCGTCTACTGGTGACGGTCACCCAGCCTACCATAGGAAGTGACATGTGACAGTTTTGAGTGTCACAGTGTCAAATCCAGCACACCACCTAGGGTGGTGACCGTAGCTAGCAGCGAAACGAAGCAACAAACTATACTCAACTTCAGGAGGAAACTGTAGCATAACCGGGGGCCTGTACTCTTGGTCATGGCGGTCCCAGTTCACAGCAAAGATTGTCAGATACTGCTGTTAATTTGCCAAAACCCTAAACACAGCTCAAATTCAGAGAGCTCTTCTGCACATCTAGGAAGCTACACTATAGCCAACCCCCAGGCAGGCACGGTGTGACCAATCTCAGCCACTAGAGGTCTCCGGAGCTGACGGCCCGGCTCGGAGCAGCGTGATTGTGTAGTAGTTGCCGGCCCCCGGGGCCGGTGGTGAATCATTCGTAGAAGAAATTGACGAATCCTCGATCACAGGAGGCTGCACCGCACCGGGGTGCTGCCAAGTGCTGCCCGACGGTGGGGCCTCATCATCTGAAGACGATGCCGGCGACAGCGGAGGACCGTCCTCAAACAACTCGGCAGGCGGCGGCGGCCCGGGATGCCACGGCATCGGAGCCATATAGAGGCCCTGCCGTCTCTGCGCCCGCCGGTGGCGACGAGGCGGAATAGCACACGGCATGTCATGAACCACCTCAGTCGGCGAAGCCTCCGTAGCCGGGACTGCTGAGGCAGTCCACGTAGCACCACCGACCGGTGGACCCGTGCATGTGCGCGCACCGGCACCACCGACACCGGCAACGGCGTGCGGTGCGGCGGTGGCACAAAGTACAAAGAGTGCGCACACCAAGGAGGAAGTGAGGAGAGACCTCGCGAACCTCGGAATGCCGTTCCCGCAGCCGTACCGTGGCCGCGGCAGTGCCACCGGGTCGTCCTCGTCGCCATCGTTGCTCGTGGCGTAAGTCGCGGGCTTGTAGTCCATCACGCGTTCCGGCCCCTCAACCGCGGAGAGCAAATGCATGCTCGGGGCCGGCTCGTCGGTCACCAACGCAATCCCCGTGCTCCCAATGAAATCGGCGAACGTGCGGGTGACGGGAGGGCAGAAGGGGTTCGGCGGACCGGTCCATTCTTCCCCGTACCCAACCGACGCGGGCGGGGAGTGTTCGGGCGGCTCCGACACCACCGGCAAGCCGGCAGTGAAGGTGTTGACGTTGAATGCCGAATCTCCTGCCGCGCGCGCCAACTCGGAGAACTCGGTGACGGCGGACACGAGGGCCTCACCGTCCTCCTCGCAGAACGAGCACGCGGAGAGGTCGGCGAAGATGTCCGGCTTCCCGCCCGCGAGCATGCAAAGGGCGTCGAACTCCTCGGCGTCGTCGTGGTCGATGGCATGTTGAAATTTTGCGGCCAACACCGAGTTCTCGGCCTCCTCAGCGAAAGCGTAGGCTGAGAGCCCGGCCCGGCCCCCGTTCGGGCAGTCCCGATGCCAATGCCGCGCCTTGCCCTTCGCGCACACCTGATTTTGGCAGTACGGTACGGTTGCACCGGTGTCGCGATGGAATGCTACCTTCTTGGAGATGGACTGCGACCAATTCCCCCCTTTGGGGAGGGGCGAGGCCGCGAAACGCGTCTTAATGCGGCGGTCCGGCTTGTCCGCGCGAGGAGTAAATCCCCGCGGAGTCGGTCCGGACTCGGCGGCGTCGAGGAATGCGGCCAATTGACGCTTCAAGTCGAGGACCATCGTCCTCAAGTCCGCGAGCTCACCGGGTCCACCGGAGTCATCGGCGGCCCCCTCCATGAAATGCGTGCCGTGGGAGTAGCGGTGTGCGGACGCCGTGGCGGTGCCCGCCCGCACGTGCTCGGAGTAGCATTCACGCACCCATTGTTGAATCGTGAGGAGGTCGTGAGCGGCTCGTTGATCGTGGAGGAGCAACCGTGACACCACCGGTTGGTAGAAGACGGTGTCGAGGGACTTGATGAACAGCGCCTTCACGTCCTCATCGTGGAGAGTCGCCCGCGTTCTCGCAGCCTTCAGAGCGGCGTTGAAGTCGCTGATCTTGTCATGCGGGTCCACGCCCGCAGAGATGCGGATGCCCAACATGTCCGCTTGACCCTGAAAGGGGTCACCCGCCGGGATCATGCGGCGGGCAAACTCAAGCAGCACCCGCTTACCGTCATTCGGGAACGTGGAGTGCGAGGAGTCCATCCAGTCCGCTGCTGGCGACGCGGGGTCAACCATGAGCTCGAGCGTGGAGAACAATAAGGCGTTGGCCTCCACGCGGACGGGGAGGGTAGCATCGTCCAGTAGGAAAAGGGGTGCGAAACCAATGTCCTCCGTGACAAATGCTGTCTGCAGCGCAGAGACCATCCTGGCGAAGAGCGCGGACGCGTGGCACTCAGTCCCGGAAAATCGCCCGTTCTTGTCCTCGAATAACTTTTGGCGAACGGGCTTGGAGACCTTCATGTCGAAGTGCTCCCGTTGAAGCGTACGCGCCGAGGCCAGGAACGCAGCACCCGCTGAATTGGCAGCCGGCTGAGCTGCCGGCGGCGTGGCTGGAGTGTTGGCGTGTCTCGCAGCTGCTGAATCAAAAATCGTGGCTAGTGCGCGTCGGCGATTCGCCATGCTAGCGGTGGCTCGAGTAGAAGCAACCATCTTGAGAAGGACTGAAGGGGCGGAGTGAGGCAATGGAACGTGAGATGTGCGGCAGTTTCGGGCGGCCAAGAAACGCTCGGGTCGCGGATACGGCAGCCGTGAGAGACCAAATAATTCCGGGAAGTCGTGTGGTAGCGGCGGCCAATACGCAACGGTGTGGGATCCAACCAGAAAACGTAAACCAATCCAACGTTAAGACCCGTAGAAAATCGTTCTCCAACCGGTGCGGCGTGCCGTAAATCAACCCATAAAACTTAGGCCATACCCGTGACTGCCGGCACTCTCACGCGCGGAGCGCCTCACCCCATCCCAGGCGTCCGAGCTTAGCCACTCATGGTGGCAATCTCGCAGTGGCTAAATAAAGCGCAAGTGGGGCCAAACCTGGCAGATATATGGTTCGTCGGTAATATATATCTAACTGAGAGATAAACCCTGAGTTAAGGGTTACGGAATCAGAACGGTAAAAGAGTGATAGATAAATCAGAGGCATACATAAATACCTAACGGGTGTTTCCCGTCTACTGGTGACGGTCACCCAGCCTACCATAGGAAGTGACATGTGACAGTTTTGAGTGTCACAGTGTCAAATCCAGCATGCGGGTCGAAAAAACCCGGATGGGGCATGTGGCACGTGTGGGTGGACGGGGGTTACATACTTAAGTGCATAATTTCGGAAAATGTTATTATACGGCTTGATATTTTTGGAGAAGTTTGGAGAAGGTTTGGACAAACTCAAAAATATAAAATTTTGACATTTAGGGTTTAGGAGTAGTCGTGCGGGGCCATTTTGGTCACGGCAAACCGCAGGAAATCGTGTTTTGCACTTGGCATGCATGCGCGTCGCATGAATGTGTTGATAAAAGGTCACCGCCGAGTTTGGGGAGGTGCACCAAGTTAGTTGAAGGCACTTGAAAGTTGCATAGCCAAGATTTTAGGGTTTTAAGGTTGCTGGCGGGTGAAATATTGGCTGTGAGAGCAGGGGTTTCGCGTTTGCGGGGTCCGCTATAAAGTGCATAATTTCGGAAAATGTTGTTATACGGCTTGATATTTTTGGAGAAGTTTGGAGAAGGTTTAGACAAACTCAAAAATATAAAATTTTGACATTTAGGGTTTTGGAGTAGTCGTGCGGGGCCATTTTGGGCACTGCAAACCGCAGGAAATCGTGTTTTGCACTTGGCGTGCATGCGCGTCGCATGAATGTGTTGATAAAAGGTCACCGCCGAGTTTGGGGAGGTGCACCAAGTTAGTTGAAGGCACTTGAAAGTTGCATAGCCAAGATTTTAGGGTTTTAGGGTTGCTGGCGGGTGAAATATTGGCGGTGAGAGCAGGGGGTTTCGCGTATGCGGGGTCCGCTAGAAAGTGCATAATTTCGGTAAATGTTGTTATACGGCTTGATATTTTTGGAGAAGTTTGGAGAAGGTTTAGACAAACTCAAAAATGTTATTTTTTGACATTTAGGGCTTTGGAGTAGTCGTGCGGGGCCATTTTGGGCACTGCAAACCGCAGGAAATCATGTTTTGCACTTGGCATGCATGCGCGTCACATCAAAATTGTGATGCCCCAAGTTTGTTCAAATGCTTGAGCATAAATATGCAAAAAATGTTATCATTATTGCATTGTGAATGCCAAATCCCATACTATATATTTGAATGCAAAAATTACAACAGTGATAACACGCGCTCATGCTCGGCAGCAGGCATCTTGTACACATCCCCTCTTTTAACTAGGCGCACATCGGTTGCACGCACGGCTTCACAAGAGATCAAGCACTTTTTACTTGTGTCTAGTATGTAGTCATCTCTCACATCGGCATCTTCCCATTCAAAGTACCTCCCCGAAACCACAAATTCTCCCGGGGCAAAATATTGCCCATAGTCATCTCGGCGCCCCCTAGGTCCAACCTCCGTCACGGCGGATAACGCCTTCACCAAGTAGTAGGCGTGTGTGCGGTCCGCCGGGTCTCGGTGGACCGCGATGATGCATCCGCGCCGCACCGCTACACTCACATCACTCGCATACTCCTCCACCAACTCCCGCACCCTTGCCGCGTCCGCACCCGTTGCGGGCGTCAATTCCACCTCCCTCCACAAATCCACATGCGAGCTCTCCAAACAGTTCTCGGACGTCGGCATGGACGACACACATTCTGCATAGCATGACACGCAATAGCATGTCCTGTCGCGCACCAGCAACTTCCCCTCCACGCCCGATCGCACCGAATGCAGTTGCAAAGTGCGCTCCAAAGATTTGTATGCGATGCGCGCCGTGTGATCAACCGCCGACAAACCTCCCGCCACCTCTTTCGTCGCGTCCTCGGGAACTAGATAAAAAATCGTTGATTGAATGCGGCCCTCGACTTCGTGTAGCTGGTGTCCGCGCGTGTGCGCAACCTCTCCACACAAAAAGCATAGAGATCGGCCGCACACAAGATCTTCCCATACCATTTGTCACCCTCCGAAATTACCGCCACCGCCGCTGCATGCTTCACGTGTGCCCCCGCTCCGTCCTGCTCCCCTTTAGCATGCGCCGTCTCAAAGAAGTTCCGCTGACAAGGAATCCCCAGCGACCATTCCATTTTGCTGTTTCCCACGTCCGCGAATCCCGCCGCGCACTTGTTCTGCCCCGCACAACCATCCGCCCATTCGTGAATAAATATTGGCTTCGGAATCCCCCTTTTCTCAAAGTACTCCTTGATGATCACCTCTCGCATGTACTGAATGAATCTGTGATCATGCTTGCGGTCATCACTGATAAAGTACACATAGTCCTTTATCACAACCGGGTTCTCCGCCGTGGACTCTACCCCATCGACTTCCTTGCACGCGTGCCGCCATAATACACACACCAACACAGTAGCCTGCTTCACCACCCAGTGCAAACTCTGAACTTCCCTCGGGATGTTCAACGAATGGTTCTCGGAGAAGTCGAAACACCACGCCGTATGCCCCAACGGCAAATCCGTGATACACGTCTTAAATTGACGGTGCTGGTGCAAGGCCATGAATGTATGGTAAGCATAGGGACGCAAAAACGGGCAGTCCCCAACGCCATTTAGCCTCCGCCACTTCCACGATTCCGACGCCGCGTCCTCGCACAGAAAGCGTCCATTGCACCGACAGTTTGGCGACTTCCCCGGTTCGTGCCCCAGCAACAACGTTTGCAGCTTAGATATCAACGCCCCCAATTTCGTCTTCTTCTGCAAAAACTGCAACCTCCTAACCTCTTTCCCTTCGTCGTCGTACTTGCCCGTACTCAGAGTCTCATAGCACGACCACCTCACCTCCTCCGCATATTGCACCTCCTTCTCGCACACTTTAAAGTTCTTCAAACCTCCGCACTGTTTGCAGGTTTGCAACAGGCACTCTATGCGGTGTTTATCCCCTTCACGCGGGCACAACAGACTCTCCGCGAACGTGGAGGTAGACTTCCCCGCCTTCACGATGCCACATGGCACCCACGGGGGGGTCGAAATGACCATCTAGGGTATTTGGGTATTATACGGAGCATTCTCGAATGTATGTTGTGTATACTAGTATCAATGTTACCTATATCGATGATGCCAAAAACGATGGTGCCATCCATTTTGGCTGATTCGAATGCATTTGGTGTGCACCACACGCAAAATTCGGGGGGGTGTAGGAGTTGAAACATAGGGTTTGAGCGTGTTGGCACCCTGAACGTGTTAGGTGCATGCTGATCGATGATATTTGAGTGCCAACGTTATTATATAGGTATATTAAGAAGCTCTAGATATGCTAATAAGTCCGAGGAGTGTTGAATCTCAATTTGGACCACCGGTTATGTGATTCGCGAATATACGATAAAGCGCGAATATATTGCGAGTGATGATAATAATATGGATAAAGCAACCTATTCAAGCCTACTTTTGCAACAAGTGTGCATATAACGCAACTAGTGCCTATGCCTTTTGTGCCCTTAAACAGGAGGCAGCTTGCTACAACCGGGGATCGACGATCCCAAACATTTTCAGCCTTACAGTAAACAGCAGTTGATGCAACGGATGCTTTGCACTAGAAAACGCCTCCCTCACACACAGAGGGAGTGCCATACTAAATATATTAGTTATGCACGTTATTATTTATCTATCTACTAAGTGCTTTAACAAAGCATCTACTGTGCGTGCTGTTGCCCACGGAGCCGACGGCTCCGTCACCACGTACGGTTACCGTCGGTTCCGGCAACCCCCTCCCCCTCCCCGGAACTGTTGGGATTTTAACCCAAGCTGAGCGGGGTGAGCCCCAATACTCAGACTACAGTCCCGAAACGTATCGCATCGACTGTGCACACCTCCCGAGCTCGCCGTTCCCTGACTGCGTGTTGATTCCAGCAACACGCAGTCAGGGATCTACCTAGTTTCCCAATCAAAGTGCAACAAACAGGAAGGCGTATTCCTGTCTATTATGGAGTTGCAGCGGGTCGCAACTCCTTCCGCAAGAGGGGAACACTTCGCTCTTCACCTGCAGCACTTGCATCCCCGCTCCCCCCCCCACGGGACTGTTGGGAATTCAACCCAAGCTGAGTGGGGTTCGCCCCAACACTCAGACTGCAGCCCCAAAAATACCGTATGATGCCAGGACGAAAACTGCACAAAAATATTCACAAGAGAGCAACCTTTTGCCTTAAGGTAGCCAAACTAAGGTGAACACTTGAGACTCGCAGGCTGCAGCGAGCTTGCTGCACTCTCAGAACGATTTTCGTTGCGCTGAGGCTCATCTTTTCTAACCTGCGAAAAAAGAATGGTGGGAGTTGTCGTGAAATGGAAAAAAGGCAGCTGCGCATCAGCTGAGACCCACCCGCGGAGGAAAATATTCCGTTGCTATATGTGCTTGGGAGTATTTTTCATGTCACCAGGCTCATGTGCAGACGTGGAAGCACACAGGAGTTAGAGGGGAGAGCAGGGGTGATTAAACCCGAGGACGCGAAGGTCCCGCCAGAGAATATTCCCTGGACGCGCTGCCCCCTTCGAGGGAAAACGTAAAACCCTTCTTGTACGGTCGAAAAAGCGTGTCATAAAGTTTGACGTTCAGGCATGCAGTGTAGAGTCCACCATAACTGTTCGAGCGTCCAAGGGGAAATTCGAGGCTTGCACGGTAGCCCTTATGTCACCAGCGAACACTTTCGACTGAGACCTTAAGCTAAAATTCGTAAACATAGAAAAGTTTTCAACACAGTCATTGAAATAAAAATTCATCAAAGCAATTCGCAACTCTATGTTGTCGATTCTTAGCTAATTGGAAACGCCTCACCTCGAAAAATAGGAAACTAGACCCCGTGAGTTGCGTTAACTAGGTTATATGCTCCCAAACACGATATACTAAGCTCCCTGGCGCCCGTGCAACACAAATAATGTTTTTTAATGGACTAAGAACAAAAAGTTTCGCCTCAGCCGCCTCGCGGTGCCACGTGTACAGAGGTAGACGAATGCGCTCGACAGTTTGTCGCTTTCGGTTTTCGCGGGGACTGTCAAGTCATTTTCGGTAACAAAAGCTATTTCCTAGATGGTCATATAACCGTATGTCATGGGTGCCATGTGTGCCACACACTTGCCCCGTCGGCGCACCCACCGCGCTCTCCCTCTTTTCCTCCGCCGTCCGTGGCACTCGGGGGCAACACTTCTTATCCTTGCACGGGCACTTCTTGTGCACCGCCTCCCGTGCTTCGTCGAACCCTTTAAGCACCATGCGCATGTCCTCGTGATACCTACAACAACAAGAGATGTTGTCCCTTCTTGTCAACCGTACCACATTGTGCGGTTTGCAAACTCCCGCCTTCTCAAACGACCTTTGCCCCACCTTCACGCTTGGATATTTCGCCACAAATCTCCGGTACACCACTAGTTGCGAAGCCTCAAGCCAATGCTTGCTAACGTACTCACGGGGCGTCTTAAGCTTCCCCGTGTGTGGATCTCTTGCCAACACCACGTCCTTCTTACAAGGACTCACGCGCGTGTTGTCCGGGTGCAACCAAAAGTCGCGGATGAGTGCACAAGTGGCTTCCGCCATGCACCCTGAACGACGCCCACGTCGCTTGGGGCGCGTCACACCCACGTACAAGCTCCTTCGTGCACGCTCGGCATTGCCAACCCTCGCACCCGCCAGCATGTTTTTATGCCCCGTGATGCCCGCATATCCTACACGCTTATGCACGCCTAACATTGTTGTCGCTGCGGTTAACACTTGCCCCTCTTGCATGTTCTCGCCAAACACTGCGGCCGCCACTGCAAGCTTGTGCTCCTCGTTCAAGTTAGAATTCCTACTCGACAGCGCCCCAAAGACCGCAACCAGGTTTTCTAGAATGCAGTCCATAGCTTTGGTCTTCGCCATTTCTGTATCACCGAACAACGCTGCGCGACAGCGTTGCAGTACACCTACTGCCGCTTCCTTTGGCAGCGTTTCAATGTACCCCCTCACCGCTGAAGCGATGCGGTTTGGGGACCTACTAAAAATCTCGCTCATCTTCCCTATCCAGTGGTTCCTGTTTCCTCGCTTCAGTGGCGTGTATTCCTGTGGTCTGTCAACTTCGTGACGTGTCAGCGACCGACGCAAACCATCTTCTTGCCCCTCTATCCCTCCTTTGGACACTTCGCGCGAAGTGTCCAGTTCGTCTGGAGAAGAACATTCCTCTTTGTCTGAGCTGTCAGGAATCTGACAATTGCGCAAGGGCGTGGAAGTCGCCTCAGCTCGGGCAGACGCCCAAATATCGCACACCGAATCCAACTTGGTAACCAAGTGTCGAAGCGTCGGCATAGCTTCTTGCGGTAGGGGCCACACTCCAAGAGGTATGGTGCGTGCGGAGTCGCCTACTTCTACTAGAAGAGGTAGCAAGTCCATAAGAATTGGCGGGATATCCCAGTCTGGTCCAGGATTGTAGCTCGCGTCTGAGCCGCACAAAGCTAAAAAGACGCTCATAGCTAGAATGACATGCATGATTCCACATAACTGCCCTAGTAGCCAACGTCGATCATCCTGAACCACGGTGAACTTCACGTGGCCTTCCACGATGTGCACCCCTGCTACAAAAAGGTATGCGCACTCCTCAACAGTCGTTCTCACGCATTTTGTCACAGATCATAATAGTTCATAATAGCTTCGGGCTCTTTACAAATAAAGTACAACCGCACCGTTGAAGCTTGTCGGATTGGGGCGCCGCTTCGTCCCACCCATATCGTTGTCGTTTCTACCACGCTAACCACATATCAAATATACATGAAATATATTCATGCGAGGGCATGAGCTTCCTCGCACTTCCATCACCGGTCACATTCTTGAAGAATACGAACGCGTTTCACTTCGAAATGGCGTGAAGTGCTTCATGATGTGGCGCTTTGGAGTTCACCAAATCTGTCAGCGCTCCACATCATAATTTATATCGGTGGCATAATGTTGTGTGCATCGTGGTGTGGCGCTTTGGAGTTCGATCAAGTTTTATCGACGGACTCCAAATCTGTCAGCGTTCCACATCATAATTTATATCCGTGACATAATGTTATGTGCATCTTGATGTGGCGCTTTGGAGTTCGATCAAGTTTTATCGACGGACTCCAAATCTGTCAGCGCTCCACATCATAATTTATATCGGTGACATAATGTTGTGTGCATCGTGATGTGGCGCTTTGGAGTTCGATCAAGTTTTATCGACGGACTCCAAATCTGTCAGCGCTCCACATCATAATTTATATCGGTGACATAATGTTGTGTGCATCGTGATGTGGCGCTTTGGAGTTCGATCAAGTTTTATCGACGGACTCCAAATCTGTCAGCGTTCCACATCATAATTTATATCCGTGACATAATGTTATGTGCATCTTGATGTGGCGCTTTGGAGTTCGATCAAGTTTTATCGACGGACTCCAAATCTGTCAGCGCTCCACATCATAATTTATATCCGTGACATAATGTTGTGTGCATCGTGATGTGGCGCTTTGGAGTTCGATCAAGTTTTATCGACGGACTCCAAATCTGTTAGGGTTCCACAGCGAAATATTTTTGCGTGGGATATTTGTATGTGCATGGTGATGTGGCGCTTTGGAGTTCTGGACGGACTTGAAGGCCCAAGACTCCGCCTTTACTGAAATGACTTATGCTCCTGAAACCTAAGAGTAAGTAGCACGTTAACACCTTGCCCCAGAAACATGGGGGCGAACCGTGGAAAACAGGCTGTTGTGAAAGCTCTTGTGAAGAAGAAAGAAGAGAATGTAGTGAAATGTGTGGTCCGCGATTGTGCGGTCCCGAAAACTATTGTACCGAAGATCCAATGCAAGACGTGCCAGGGCTACTTTCATTTCGCGTGTTCTAGCAATGAGGAGGTTGGAGTAATATGCAAGCAGTGTGGTCCTCGGCCGGGGAAGTGCGTTTATTGCAAGAAAAGCGCGAGCATTCTGACTTGTGGTGTTTGTGGAGGTGGTTTCCATCCTTCATGTCAGCGAAAATTCGGGACTGCCGATTGTGGTTTGCTCACAAATCAAAAGAACTGTGGGCGCAAGGAGTGCGAGCAGCGATCAGAGTGTACTGCTAGTGAAGTGGCGGAAGATGCCACCGAGGCCACCGTTAAAACGCTGGCCTCAATTGACGCTCCCCGCGCGTTGGCGGGCTTGGCCAAGGAAGCGCAGAGTTCTCGAAGAAAGTCCTTGGACTGGCCTACTAGCGCGCTGAAGACCGGCGACGCTGGTGAGCACATTTTTCAAAGTGGTCCAATAATATAACGTTGTAATGAGTTTTTAGATCTATTTATGTTTCTCGTCCTACTTGTGTAAACGTGCTTGGTTTTGGTGTTCTATGAATTAGGTGGGCTCGCCACGGCTCCGCCCTCACCCCCACCGCCAGCACCAGATGAGTCCTGATTCATATGCGAGAAGGACGATGGACGTGGTGTCCACAGGTGCTCGCACTGCAATGCTAGCTACCATAACGTGTGCATGGTAGCCAAAGGCATTGAAGAGGTGAACAATTGTGGTAGACCGGCGTGCATGGCGAAGCGCACGGTCTACCCAACCTCCCAAGCCGAGAGAGATGCTATGAACCTCGCAAAACATGGTGCCATGCTGCTGGAAGCGCGCTCGAGAAGAGTTTGCCGTTGCTTGCGGTGCCGTCGGCGTCGGATCCCCCGCCCCTTGTTGAAGCGGCCACGGTAGAGGGGCCGTCGGGAGGGGCGGAGCAACCCGCGCATGCTCCCGCCCCCACCAGCACGGAGGTGCCCGCACCCGACACCGCAGGGCTGGTAGTGAACGCGCCGTCGGGAGGGACGGCTCAACCCGCGGATGCTCCCGCCCCCACGAGCACGGAGGTGCCCGCACCCAAGACCGCGGGGGTGGTACCGGACGCGCCGTCGGGATCGGCGGAGCAACCCGCGGACACTCCGGCACCTGCCTTGTCCATGCTCTCGGAGTTCTCGGCATCGGCTCCCCCACCCCTTGAAGCGGCCACACCCGAGGGCGTTCGCGGGGGTGGAGAGGAGCCGTCGGGAGGGACGGAGCAACCCGCGCATGCTCCCGCCCCCACCAGCACGGAGGTGCCCGCACCCGACACCGCAGGGCTGGTAGTGAACGCGCCGTCGGGAGGGACGGCTCAACCCGCGGATGCTCCCGCCCCCACGAGCACGGAGGTGCCCGCACCCAAGACCGCGGGGGTGGTACCGGACGCGCCGTCGGGATCGGCGGAGCAACCCGCGGGGGGTGTAGAGGAGCCGTCGGGAGCGGCGGCTCAACCCGCGGATGCTCCCGCCCCCACGAGCACGGAGGTGCCCGCACCCGAGACCGCGGGGGTGGTACCGGACGCGCCGTTGGGATCGGCGGAGCAACCCACGAACACTCCCGCACAGGCATTGCCCGTAGGTGGCCATCAGCGGAAGCCTCGGTGGGAGGACCTGGATCTGCCGCAACGTCTTCACTCGTACAACAAGTACATTAACTTTAGGCCGCGGTATGTGTATGGCGACGGCTTTGGTGGGAAGGAGGGATACGCCGAGAAATCGAACGGAAATTCTCGTACGGCGGAGTGGTGTTTCACCAGGGTCACTCGGGGGGGGTATGTGGTAGGCTCAATCCTGCACATAAAGAATAAAGGGTGGTTTGTCCATTGCGGGGGGCCAATCGATGGGCCGAACGCCGACCCGGAGATGTTTCACACCTTCCGCATGAACAAGCTGAACGTGGGCGTAACGGACAAAGCCCGAGGGGAGGCTTACTTCCGTGACAACGAGCAGATCGACAAAGTGTTCCAGGTCCTCCGGAAGTTCGTGCCTCAACAGATTGCCGTGGAAAAAACGAAGGGCTTCCAGGAGGGCGTGTCGGTGACGGCCCCGTTGAGGCAGGTCAATACGGCGGACCGGGTGGAGTTAGGACCCAGCGTTACCCGTGACGACTACCTCTTCGTCGACAAGGACGCGGCATCCGTTGCCCCTAGCCGTGGGGGCGCGGGTTCCGAGGGGGATACGGTCACGGAGGATGCTGCACCGCCTGAGACAATTGCGTCTCAGGCGGTGAAAGGAAGGAAGCGCATGAGGTCGGATTTGGCTGACGGCCACACCTTGCAGAAGCGGGTTGCCGCGCCTGCGCACCTGGCCGTTCCACACCGAAGGGGGAGCCAAGCACCGAGCGACGTGTCGGGTAGGGCACTTGATGCGGGCACGGGGAAAGGCACGGGGAAAGCTGGAGGTGGTCGTTCTCGAGGCCGGAGGTCAAGTGTCGGCAGTGGGGTGCTGTCACTATCACAGGCGGCGCAGGTAGATGTAGAGGAAGGAAGAAGTGGACCTGTGCAGGTGGGCGTGACGAGTGAACAGTTGGAGGAGCTGTTGAGGAAGCAGGGAGAGGAGTTTGGTCGGAGCTTGGAAGCGTTGGAGCAGAGACAGCAGAGCGCGCTGGACCGGCGCTTAGAGCTGGAGCGCGCTAGTTTGGAGACGCTCGTGCCGCAAGTGCCGGCCTCCGAGGAACCGCGACCGGCACCTGCGGCGTCGGCGACGCCCACGGCGGAGCAAGTGACGGAGGGTGGAGTCCGTGTCTCCGAATGGGTGCAGATGGTGCCCCTGCTACCATCAATGATCTCAAGTCCGGAAGCAGTTCGTCAGGACGTCCCGCAGGCCCAGCAGGAGGAGGAACTCCTCCTGGCCCAGCAACTGCAGCAACTCCCACAGTCCCAGTCTCAGGTTCATCAGGTGCTGCAGCCCCAGCAGTTTCAGCAGGTGCTGCCGCCTCAGCAGCTTCAACAGCCGCAGCAGCCCTTGCTTGCAGCTGCAGCAACTCCCGCAGCCCCCGTCTCAGCTCCAACAGGTGCTGCCGCCTCAGCAGCTTCAACAGCCGCAGCAGCCCCTCCAGCTGCAGCAACTCCCGCAGCCCCAGTCTCAGCTTCAACAGGTGCAGCTACCCCAGCAGCTTCAACAGATGCAGCAGCTCCGGCAGCTTCAACCGGTGCTGCAGCCCCAGCAGCTTCAACCGGTGCAGCAGCCTCAGCAGCTTCAACAGCTGCAACAACTCCAGCAGCTTCAACAGCTGCAACAACTTCAGCAGCTCCAGCAGCTCTCGCAGCTTCAGCAATTCTACCAGCTGCAACCACAATTGCTCGCGCAACCCCAGCTATTCGCGCAACCCCAGCTATTCGCGCAACCGCCGCAACTCCTCGCGCAACCGCAGTTGCTCGCCCAACCTCAGCAGCTCGCCCAACCACATCAGCTTTTCACCCTGACCGCGGATCAATTGCAGGACCTTGCTCGTGGGGCTTCACGCTCACGTGTTTCCTTGGAAGAGCTGTTCGACAGGCGCTAGCTTAGAAATCGCTTGCCTGACTAAAAGTGCTATTGATTGAGCTGTCCCGAGAGCCGTATCTTGGTGCTTCGTGCTACAGTAAGCTGCAATTTTGCATAATTGTAATAATCTGACACTACGGTCATAATGTCACTTGCAAGTATTCATACATTAGGTCGTATATGAACATTGGAATATAAACATGGAAATGCACTTGCATATTGAATTGCTCTTTTCAAAACATCGCCCGTGTGCATGACACGGCAACCATCCTGATATTTGCAGTGAACAAATTGGCCCCGCGCGGCTCCCGTCCAAAACCCAAAATATCAAAATATTGCATTATTTTGTTTCTACGAACCTTCCAAAAATATTAAATCATATAATATCATTTCCCGCTTGTTATTGGCCTTGTAGCAACACATTCATATGCCGCGCATGCATGCCAAGTGCAAAGCACGATTTCCTGCTGTTTGCAGTGACCAAAATGGCCCCGCACGACTACTCCAAAACCCTAAACGTCAATTTTTTTTATATTTTCGAGTTTGTCCAAACCTTCTCCAAACTTCTCCAAAAGTATCAAACCGTGTAATATCATCATTTCCCGAAATTGTGCACTTTATAGCGGACCCCGCATACGCCGAACCCCCTCTCACAACTAATATTTCACCCACACCACCCCGCCAGCAACCCTAAAACCCTAAAATATTGGACATGCAACTTTTTACTGCCTTCTACTATCATGTTGCACCTTCCCAAACCTTGTAATGGCCTTTTATAAACTTATTAATGTGTCGCGCAAGCATTCCATGTGCACAACTTGATTCCCTGGTATTTGCAGTAAACGAAATGGCCCCGCACTCCAAAACCCGAAATGTCAAAATTTTACATTTTTGAGTTTGTCCAAACCTTCTCCAAACTTCTCCAACCTTCTAACACTTCTAAATGTCATTTTTTCGAAAATTCGTCAAATTATGCATAAACGTACCACCCACACGTGCCACATGCCATGGATCTGCCTGAGTCGTGGCCAGGCTGGCTGGCGTGACGGGCTCCGTCTCGGCTGGCTCTTCAACACTGGACCACTCGCTTCTGGTCGCCACGTTGGCTTCCCGCTGGCTGCGTGATGTCGCTTGTAGCAGGCCCAAGATCTGGCCCGTTATGGACGTACCGGGCGCCGGTGGTTCGAACGTTGAGCTCTCGGCGTGCAAGTTGACCCGCCCAGTGAGTTCGACTCGCATCAGTGAACTGGGCTTCAAGAAGCCCACCTCCACCATGGACTGGCAACGCGCATCGAGCCTCTCCCTCTCCTCCTGGTTGAACCTTCTCAGTCTCATCTCCTCTAGGAATGATGCCAGGAGGTCCACCAGCTCGGGGTGGTTTCGTGAGAATGCACACGGTGCAGGTGCACACCTTTCTCCTGAGAGGGCCAGACGGTCCTCTCCCCTTGTGTCTGGAAACACCGCCTCACGTGGAAGTGGAGCGCAGCCTTCAAAGGCGGGGGCAAGAGTGCGCGCTAGCGTAGCACCGTCGTCGAAGATCTCAGTCGCCAGGCACACCCTGGGGTCTTCGTTCCGCTTGCTCCTCGCATCAACGGGCGGCGTCAACTCGATCAACGGCAGCGTGACCTTCTCCCTCATGCCCAGTGACACCGCGGCCTCAGAGGTGGCGATGCCTCGGTAGAGGTCGATGGTCAGCTTGAGTGCGTTCTTCAGGGGTCCCGTGCCCACCAAGAAATCCCACGTGGTGTCGTTGGTGTATGAGACAAAGGCATGGAGCCGATGCAGAGTCATGTATGGTGTGCCCGCGGCGAGGACCACATCCACGTAG
Organism: Cymbomonas tetramitiformis; assembly: GCA_001247695.2. NCBI lineage: Eukaryota > Viridiplantae > Chlorophyta > Pyramimonadophyceae > Pyramimonadales > Pyramimonadaceae > Cymbomonas > Cymbomonas tetramitiformis. The sequence continues at coordinate 22,638 of LGRX02021379.1, forward strand.
CAGTACTTGGTGAACTCTGCAGGGCTGCCGTCCAAGCATTCTGTGTTCGGCCGCGTGCAAATCAACCACTACTTCATGCACTGGACAATTGCCAATTTCCGGCCGCAGACGTGGGACCTCTGCGTTAGCATCATGGAGGCTTACAGAAGGTTTGACCTGAAGGGCATGAAAAACCCTTTGGCTTCGAAGACCAAAAAGCGCAAGGCCTCATCTTCGCCCGCTAAGGGACCCGCCAAGAAAGCTGGCAAAAAGGGCACCTCCAACCGACAGGTAAATTACTTTTTACTTCTGCTTCAAACAGTGTTTACCCCCCAAAGCATCCTTTTCTATATTTTAAGACATGCTAAAAATGTTTTTTTACTTGCAGATGGAAGACGAGGTGCAACGAGGAGGCGGGGACCACGGAGCGGGCTCGTCTAAAGGGGCATGCATTTTGGTGGAAGAAGCTCAGTTTCTCCACAATGCCAAATCCATGGGTATGACGTTCTGGATTAACTTGGGCGGCTTGGCGGGGGAGGCGGAGTTCGACAAGGTGGACACGTATCTGCGCCAGATTATCAACAAGGCCACTCCTTCGACCACCTTCAAGGGAACATGTGTGACTGCGACACCTCTCCTCGATCTCCGCGCGTGTGGCGACTCGGGGTCGAGGGAGCTCAGCAGGAGGCCTCGGCGAAGACGCTGGTGACCCCACTGGTGAATCGTAGCCGTCATAGATGTGCTCAGGCTGAATCCCAGAGGCAGCAAACCTCTCCTCCCTTGTGCTCAGAGGTGGGTGCCCTAGCCATTCGCACTCCATCCCCTGCCCAAAGATCTCCGACTGCAAACACACCACTGGGTCCACCCGCCTGGGCAGGTGAGGACGCCTGGGTGGTGTCATGTCAACCAACGGAAGCACCACCTGAGCGTCCATGCCCAAAATCGTCGGCGCATGTGACACGGCCACGCAACTTCCAAGCTTGATGTCGATCATCAGGGAGTTCTTCAGTGGCCCGGTGCCTATCAGCAGATCCCAAGAGTTCTCGGGCTCGAAGGTCACGAAGGCGTATAACCGGTGAAGCGTCATGTGCGGTGTGCCCGCAGCCAGTATGACGTCCACGTAGCAGTAATGCGTGAACTTCGTGGGGCTGTTGTCACACCTGGTGACCTTGGCGCCGGTGCTGGCCTCGTACACCGTGAGGCCCAGCCGCCTCACGACCGCGATGGAGATGATGTTGCAGTTGGCGCCGGTGTCCATGAGGATCGCCCGGTATAGCATAAGCTCACCACCAGATGACACCAACGCCAGTCCCTCATACAGGGTGGCATTCCGCAACTTGCAGATGGGCTGCACCTGAGTCATCAACAACACCTGCTCGTCGGTCAGGTGCTGCTTCATCTTTGCCCTCAGCGCGTCGTAGGCGAGGGTCTTGATGGTGCCAGCTCGCACATGGCCATGGTCGCTGAAGTCAACCACCCCCAGGTCGTCCACACAGGCAGCGGCTGCACATCGGGCGGCGGCGCTGTCGACCACACCGTTGGGCATCTCGTCCAATGGCACCTCCTCGATCGCGCGGTGTTCTGCACCATCTGCCTCTTCTCTTACCCCCTGCGTCACTGTGGCGTGCGTGTCCTCAAATTCATGCTCGTTGACCTCGGTGGGTTGCTCGGTCGCATCATTCGGATCGTTGCCCATGAGCTCCTCCAGCGCCAAGAGGTTCTCGATGTCCTTCGGGAGATCGATGGCGTGCTGGGATATCAGGATGGCCGCAATCTGCGAGCAAGTGCGCACGGAGCTGCGAAGATTGGATGCCAGCAGGTGGAATTTCCTGCTGAGGACGTTGGGGGGAACGGCTCTGGGCACCTGAGCGGCCTTGTTGAACTCCTCCGGCGTCTTGACCTGGAAGCTCTGCATCTTCTGAGTGCTGCCCAAGGCGACTGCGGCCCTGGCCTGGCGACCTGGTGCGTGACTGATGCCGACATCATGACTATCCTCCAGCCCATCATCAGCAGGGCAGTCCTTCTCATCCTCCTCATACTCAGCCTGCTGGTTGAAGTGGGAGTCGTACTCAGTCTCAGCATCGCTGACCTCTGACCGGTCCTGTGCTTCGGCGCCCTTGTCCCCCTTTGGAAGTGTCCCTGTCTGAAGGCCTGTCAATTCGGCAGCGAGCTTCTCCTTGACCTCAGCACTGGCCGCCACCTGCTGCTGCTGCTGCTGCTGCGGTTGCTTCTGCTTGGCCTCTGGGAGCTTGAGCCACTCCTTGGTGGTGATCCCCATCTTGTGGTTGTCGAAGCGGTGCGCGATGTTGTAAGCACGCATCTGGGCATTCTTGACCTCGTCCGGCCACTTCGAGTTCTGCCTGTCCTTGTGGAAGTTCGGAGGCACACGGGCCTCACGGCACCCCGTGTAGCAGCGCTCTGGAGAGTGGGGCAAGCGTGTGAAGCACCAATCACACTGAAATTTCTTCGAAGCGTCAGGTGGTGGCACCTTGCCGTAGGTAGGCTTCTGACGCTCTGCATTGTTCACCTCCCTCGAAGGCTTCTTGGCGTCATCGCCACCCTGCTGGGCCTGCTCCTTCTTCTTGGGGTCCCTGCGTCTGTCCCCAGTCTTGGGGGCAGAACCAGAGCGCCTCATGGCGGACACTAGTGCAGCCAGGTCAAGCCCCAGCTGCCTGGCCTCGTAACAAGAGTACACGCAGTTGAGTCTGCGAACCAGCTCCTGCTGCAGCGTGAGAGCCCAAGCCTCCGCATCGTTCTTCAGTTTGTCCTGCACCTCCACGATGACCTCCAGGTCCTCCCATGTGACCTTGTTGGGGGCGGGATGACTGACACGTAACTGCTCGGACACGCGATCTCGGTATTCTTTGATGCGCAGACCCTTAATGCACTCCTCAATGTTCTGCCTGACAATGGGGTCTTCCACCATCTTGCCAGTGTTGAGCGCTGCCTCCCTGCGACGACAGCTCTTCACGTAAGCGAGGCCGTCCTGCTCGGTGGTCTGCGGCTTGGCTATCAACAGATCCTCCTTCTCCTTGGTGCCCTTCATCAGGAACTTGGCCTCGAGCTCTGCAATGAAAGCCCTCAAGGCCCAAAAGTAGTGAGAATTCTCCGTGCCATCTGGCCCCGTGAGACCCTTAGTGGAGGTTCCCTCGCTCTCCCACTCATCAGACTCTTCGCCATCAGCATCGCCTTCCTCGAACACCTTACAGACTGCCCATGTCGATCCTGGCGCCAGCTCATGGAAAGGAGGCTGTGCGCAACGCACTGAGCCCTGGAAAGCGTCTCTCATGGTGAGATCCTTCAAGACATGCCAAGCGTGTGAGGCCATGACGCCATCCTTCACGTATGCAGCGCACCACCAGTCATAGGCGACTGAGGTTGAATGATCGTCCCCTGCTAGGAACGAGGGCAGACTATCCCACAGTGATCTGAGGTCTGGCTTGGAGTCAGCGAAAGCCTTCTTCTGCTGCTGACTGAGCGCGTGGAAAGACGCCGACTTCATGTGCCTACGCTTCTTAGCCTCGAAAGCCCGCTGTACTTTCGCTACCATGTCAACGAAACGCCTGATAAAGAGCGCTGGACACGAAGATCGATTTGATAAGAGACTTCGAGGTGGAGGGGGAGCTCGCCGTGGGAAGGGTATGGAGGGCAACGGCAGTGCGAGGAATACAGGCTTCAGAAATCTCGGAGGAAGAGACAGCTTCCGCGCAGGTCGAGGAGGCATTCCTACAAGTGACGCTTACAGCGGCTTCGATGGGTGGGATGCGCCGCGTGCAAGCAATGTAAAATAGTCGAGAGGACTGAGCGATTCATAGGAGCGAGAGCCAAGGATCTGGGGAGGATAGGAAGAGCTTGGCTTGCTGTCCACCTGGGTGCTGGTTGCTGGCCTGTTGTCCACTTGAATCCAGTTGTCGCCTGTTTGTTACTTGCTAGCCTGTTGAAGCACCAGTTTTCAATTGACTGGACACGAGCAAGGTAACTGATTTTTACCCTCTACTTTATAGCCTGCGAGCGATCCCGACATCTCCACAGACAAGTTTTCATTATGCCAGAACGGGCGTGGGCAAAGCAGGCAGCCGCTGAAGGAAACCGCGCCGGCGACAGGGGCGGCCAAAACAGCCGGCACATCCGGGCGAAAAGCTTCCCCTCCGCGACCATCTCTTATGGTCGGAAACCTCGCACAGTGTCACGACGCATTCACCAAGCTCGAGCGTAGGGTGGCTGCTCTCCACGCTGCTCCAAAAGCAGAGGTGATCTCGCCTCCCTGCGCTTGACTCTGTCGGTTAACGGGGAGCAGCGGGACTCTTCAGAAACGGTTCAGTGAAAAGCAGTTGTGTTTGCGCTGCAGGTAGCACCCTACCCAGGAGCACCACGACCCGAAGCTGCCTCGTGGCGAGAACTGGCACGTCTCTCCCGAGCTCTTTCTGGCCCGGTTGCCCTGGAGCTGGCGTATAAATTCCAGTGACCGCACTGCTGCTGGCGCTGCTTGCTCACGGCACCCTTCGGAGGAGCCCGTAAGGGGTTCCAGGTCTCAGGCGCTCGATATCTCGCTTCTCCGCGGACGGTGTCGTCTGTAGATTCAACTCCTCTACTTATGTCGCGTCTCGAGATCTGAAGCCTCAAGGGTCAACGTGGCTGCAGGTCTACCCCTTCCGTTCGTTGAGGGAGACTCTCACCTCACTTCACGAAGTGTCTCTCTTTACCCTCCAAGGTAAGCGCACCTCTCGCCTCGTGCACCTCGCACCAAACTCTCCAAGGGAGGCACACGCATAGGGGGTGGGTTGAGCTGGAGGGTGCGCACACGCATAGGGGGTGGGTTGAGCTGGAGGGTGCGCACACGCATAGGAGGGGGGTTGAGCTGGAGGGTGCGCATACGCATAGGAGGGGGGTAGGT
>LGRX02021380.1:0-16491 GCA_001247695.2 Cymbomonas tetramitiformis
AGATTTTCAGCTTATGCATAAGTGGATTTTCAGCTGATGCACAAGCAGATTTTCGGATTACGCATAAGCAGAAATTTGGCATATATGTAAGCAGATTTTCCGCTTATGCATTAGCAGATTTTCAGCTTATGCACAAGCTGATTTTCGGATTATGTATCCGAAACAGCATGTAAGATATTTACATATATATGTATATATGTCAAACAACACATGTTCGTTGATCGTATAATCATGTATATCATAGAGTCACATGCATGCACGAATGTATGTGTGTATCATGTCGTCGCATTTGTCATACGACATACATGTCTACTTATATGTAAGCAGACTTTGTGACTTTCAGCACAAGCCGATTTACAGCCGCTTATATATAAGCGGATTTTCAACTTACGCACAAGTTGATTTTCGGATCATGCATACTCCGATTGTTGGCATATATGTGAGCAGGTTTTCAGCGTACGCACAAGCTGATATTCGGTTTATATGTAAGCAGATTTTCAGCTTATGCATAAGTGGATTTTCAGCTGATGCACAAGCAGATTTTCGGATTATGCATAACCAGAATTTCGGCATATATGTAAACAGATTTTCCGCTTATGCATTAGCAGATTTTCGGCTTATACACAAGCAGATTTTCAGCTTATGCACATGCCGATTTTCAGCTTATGTATGAGCAGATTTCCAGCTTATGTACAAGCCGATTTTCAGCGTGTGCATGAGCTGAATATGCACACTATTCCCATATAGGATCAAACAACATGCTTGTGATGCGTATACGTAAGCATCACAATGTAAGCAAACTATCAGCTTATCCACAAGCCGAGTTTCGGCTTATATGTAAGCAGACTTTGTGATTTTCAGCTTATGCATAAGGGGATTTTCAGTTCATGCACAAGCCGATTTTCAGCCGCTTATATGTAAGCAAATTATCAGCTTATCCACAAGCCGAGTTTCGGCTTATATGTAAGCAGACTTTGTGACTTTCAGCTTATGCATAAGGGGATTTTCAGTTCATGCACAAGCCGATTTACAGCCGCTTATATATAAGCGGATTTTCAGCTTATGCACAAGTTGATTTTCGGATCATGCATACTCCGATTGTTGGCTTATATGTAAGCAGATTTTCAGCTTATGCATAAGTGGATTTTCAGCTGATGCACAAGCAGATTTTCGGATTATGCATAAGCAGAATTTCGGCATATATGTAAGCAGATTTTCCGCTTATGCATTAGCAGATTTTCGGCTTATGCACAAGCAGATTTTCAGCTTATGCACATGCCGATTTTCAGCTTATGTATGAGCAGATTTCCAGCTTATGTACAAGCCGATTTTCAGCGTGTGCATGAGCTGAATATGCACACTATTCCCATATAGGATCAAGCAACATGCTTGTGATGTGTATACGTAAGCATCACAATGTAAGCAAACTATCAGCTTATCCACAAGCCGAGTTTCGGCTTATATGTAAGCAGACTTTATAACTTTCAGCTTATGCATAAGGGGATTTTCAGTTCATGCACAAGCCGATTTACAGCCGCTTATATATAAGCGGATTTTCAGCTTACGCACAAGTTGATTTTCGGATCATGCATACTCCGATTGTTGGCATATATGTGAGCACGTTTTCAGCGTACGCACAAGCTGATATTCGGCTTATATGTAAGCAGATTTTCAGCTTATGCATAAGTGAATTTTCAGCTGATGCACAAGCAGATTTTCGGATTACACATAAGCAGAATTTCGGCATATATGTAAGCAGATTTTCCACTTATGCATTAGCAGATTTTCGGCTTATGCACAAGCTAATTTTCGGATTATGCATAAGCTAATTTTCGGCATATGTGTAAGCAGATTTTCAGATTATGCACAAGCTGATTTTTGGATTATGCATACGCGCGCCGATTGTCAACATATAATTATGTAAGCAGATTTCCAGTTTATGCATATACAGATTTTCAGCTAATACACAAACTGACTTTTAGCTAATACACAAGCAGATTTTCCGTGTATATGCACAAACTGATTTTCCACTTACATGTAAGCAACGATTTTGAGTTTATGCATCATGAGATTTTCAGCTTATGTACACCGCGCTGATGATTTTCAGCTGATATGTGAGCAGATTTTCGGCTTATGCACATGCCGATTTTCAGGTTTTGCATAAGGGGATTTGCAGCGTATATGTTAGCAGATTTTCAGCTTATGTATCGAAGCAGATTTTTAGCGTTATGCACACGAGCGGATTTTCGGGTTATACATGAGCTAATTTTCGGCATATATGTCAACAGATTTTCAGCTTATGCACACGCCGATTTTCAACGCATGCATAAGCAGATTTTCAGCTTATGCACAAGCTGATTTTCGGATTATGCATAAGCTAATTTTCGGCATATATGTAAGCAGATTTTCAGATTATACACAAGCTGATTTTCGGATTATGCATACGCGTGCCGATTGTCAGCATATGATTATGTAAGCAGATTTTCAGCTTATGCATATACAGATTTCCAGCTTATGCACAAGACGATTTTCAGCTAATACACAAGCCGACTTTCAGCGTATATGTTAGCAGATTTTCAGCTTATGCACATGCCGATTTTCAGCTTATGTATGAGCAGATTTACAGCTTATGTACAAGCCGATTTTCAGCGTGTGCATGAGCTGAATATGCATCAAAAGATTTTCAGCTTATGCATCAAAAGATTTTCAGCTTATGTCCATGCCGATTTTCAGCGCACAATGTAAGCAAATTATCAGCTTATCCACAAGCCAAGTTTCGGCTTATATGTAAGCAGACTTTGTGACTTTCAGCTTATGCATAAGGGGATTTTCAGTTCATGCACAAGCCGATTTACAGCCGCTTATATATAAGCGGATTTTCAGCTTACGCACAAGTTGATTTTCGGATCATGCATACTCCGATTGTTGGCATATATGTGAGCAGGTTTTCAGCGTACGCACAAGCTGATATTCGGTTTATATGTAAGCAGATTTTCAGCTTATGCATAAGTGGATTTTCAGCTGATGCACAAGCAGATTTTCGGATTATGCATAACCAGAATTTCGGCATATATGTAAACAGATTTTCCGCTTATGCATTAGCAGATTTTCGGCTTATACACAAGCAGATTTTCAGCTTATGCACATGCCGATTTTCAGCTTATGTATGAGCAGATTTCCAGCTTATGTACAAGCCGATTTTCAGCGTGTGCATGAGCTGAATATGCACACTATTCCCATATAGGATCAAGCAACATGCTTGTGATGCGTATACGTAAGCATCACAATGTAAGCAAACTATCAGCTTATCCACAAGCCGAGTTTCGGCTTATATGTAAGCAGACTTTGTAACTTTCAGCTTATGCATAAGGGGATTTTCAGTTCATGCACAAGCCGATTTACAGCCACTTATATATAAGCGGATTTTCAGCTTACGCACAAGTTGATTTTCGGATCATGCATACTCCGATTGTTGGCATATATGTGAGCAGGTTTTCAGCGTACGCACAAGCTGATATTCGGCTTATATGTAAGCAGATTTTCAGCTTATGCATAAGTGGATTTTCAGCTGATGCACAAGCAGATTTTCGGATTACACATAAGCAGAATTTCGGCATATATGTAAGCAGATTTTCCGCTTATGCATTAACAGATTTTCGGCTTATGCACAAGCTAATTTTCGGATTATGCATAAGCTAATTTTCGGCATATGTGTAAGCAGATTTTCAGATTATGCACAAACTGATTTTTGGATTATGCATACGCGCGCCGATTGTCAACATATAATTATGTAAGCAGATTTCCAGTTTATGCATATACAGATTTTCAGCTAATACATAAGCCGACTTTTAGCTAATACACAAGCAGATTTTCCGCGTATATGCACAAGCTGATTTTCCACTTACATGTAAGCAACGATTTTGAGCTTATGCATCATGAGATTTTCAGTTTATGTACACCGCGCTGATGATTTTCAGCTGATATGTGAGCAGATTTTCGGCTTATGCACATGCCGATTTTTAGGTTTTGCATAAGGGGATTTGCAGCGTATATGTTAGCAGATTTTCAGCTTATGTATCGAAGCAGATTTTTAGCGTTATACACACGAGCGGATTTTCGGGTTATACATGAGCTAATTTTCGGCATATATGTCAGCAGATTTTCAGCTTATGCACACGCCGATTTTCAACTCATGCATAAGCAGATTTTCAGCTTATGCACAAGCTGATTTTCGGATTATGCATAAGCTAATTTTCGGCATATATGTAAGCAGATTTTCAGATTATGCACAAGCTGATTTTCGGATTATGCATACGCGTGCCGATTGTCAGCATATGATTATGTAAGCAGATTTTCAGCTTATGCATATACAGATTTCCAGCTTATGCACAAGACGATTTTCAGTTAATACACAAGCCGACTTTCAGCGTATATGTTAGCAGATTTTCAGCTTATGCACATGCCGAAGGATTTTCAGCTTATGTATGAGCAGATTTCCAGCTTATGTACAAGCCGATTTTCAGCGTGTGCATGAGCTGAATATGCATCAAAAGATTTTCAGCTTATGCATCAAAAGATTTTCAGCTTATGTCCACGCCGATTTTCAGCGCACAATGTAAACAAATTATCAGCTTATCCACAAGCCGAGTTTCGGCTTATATGTAAGCAGACTTTGTGACTTTCAGCTTATGCATAAGGGGATTTTCAGTTCATGCACAAGCCGATTTACAGCCGCTTATATATAAGCGGATTTTCAGCTTACGCACAAGTTGATTTTCGGATCATGCATACTCCGATTGTTGGCATATATGTGAGCAGGTTTTCAGCGTACGCACAAGCTGATATTTGGCTTATATGTAAGCAGATTTTCAGCTTATGCATAAGTGGATTTTCAGCTGATGCACAAGCAGATTTTCGGATTACGCATAAGCAGAATTTCGGCATATATGTAAGCAGATTTTCCGCTTATGCATTAGCAGATTTTCGGCTTATGCACAAGCTGATTTTCGGATTATGCATAAGCTAATTTTCGGCATATGTGTAAGCAGATTTTCGGCATATATGTAAGCAGATTTTAAGCTTATGTATCGAAACAGATTTTCAGCGTTATGCACACGAGCGGATTTTCGGGTTATACATAAGCTAATTTTCGGCATATTTGTCAGCAGATTTTCAGATTTGATGCGTATACGTAACCAGATTTTCAGGTTATGCGCGAGCCGATTTTCAACTTATGCATCATAAGATTTTCAGCTTATGCATCAGAAGATTTTCAGCTTATGCCCACGCCGATTTTCAGCGCACAATGTAAGCAAATTATCAGTTTATCCACAGTGCCTAAATAGTATATTCTATACAGCATGCATGCATGATACATATGACATCGTGACAATTTTCTCGTGAAAACCAACTAACGCAATAGTCTGCGATATTGTATATACGTTGATATATTGTATATGAAATGTAATATAGAACATTAATGTATATATTCTTTGTATGCAGGTACATAAATGAAACATTTCACTGGACAACAGCTGTGTGATATACGAGACGATCACACGGTAAAGCATATACCTCAAGGATATCTGATCGCGGTATTGGAACAGATAGATGACGTTCGTGTCGTTTCCAATAAAAAACCCGTATGCAATTTAATTGCTTTCACACCGGATGGAAAGAAAGTACAGATCGCCATATGGGGTAAACGGATCCCATTAGAAGAACAAGGAGACAAAATACCCGAACACTATCGAGCTAATATCGATGAGATCATCAACAAACTGGTCATTAATCATATCGTCCTCATGAAAATCGGGAATGATCTTCATCATGCAGTCACAATTTCACGCATTAAGATGAATGAATATATGAAATCACATGATTTTAACATAGCATTAAATGTACAAAATCCAGCTTGCATCAATATGTTGAAATCTACAGATATCGACATGAGTATCTTCAATGAATATGGGCCGCCTAATACGTGGAATGAAGATCATAATAGGACCCAAGAAGCCGAATCTTCGGAACAATTCGATGCACAACATCCGTTCGTTTTCGATAATGAATAGATGTATATGACAATAAATGTACGGGATCCAGCTTGTATGAATAAGATGAAGTCTGCAGATTTTTACATGCCTATCTTCAATGAGTATGGACCGTCCAATATGTGGAATAAAGATAATAGGACCCAATTCGAAGAAGCTGAACAATGAGTAGATGTAACATGAATAATATACTCGAACTTTAAATTGATAGTATGATAGTTACGATATATTTGAAATAATTGTATTAAATAATAGTTGTGTGTCATGTGTACCTTCCTTCGCCTGACACGTAGACATACACGTGCACACACACGCACACGCATACGAAATTTGACGTTAATCCACATCTCTAATACGAATACCTGAATAATCGGAATTGATTTGTTCCGTATCATAAGGGCAGTTTACTATTTCATCGACTCGTCCCTAAGGTCAACGATTTCATCGACTCGTCCCCAAGCTTAACGATTTCATCGACCCGTCCCCAAGCTCAACGATTTCATCGACCCGCCCCCAAGGTCAGCTTTTTTATCGACGTTCTTACGCTTGTGCGCGTCATCGTGGGGGCAGGCTCACTACGGCATTTTACACGATTGTCACTCCATACGCTTATTGCACACTTGTGTAATTAATGTCGTGTACGTCGTGTTTGACCGAATGTTGACACTGGGGGGAGGAATCGCCATTCCTAGCCGCCACGGGCTTTCGTCGTTCGTAAAGCGGTGTCGAATTCGGGAACAGCATTTCACACAGCGAGCGCGTCCGATGTCCATAAAAGAACTAACCACGACGGATCGGGCACACGATTGCGCAGCCTCTCCGGAGCCACCGTCGACTTCATTACACTCACACAATTGATGGACATCAACATGCCCTGTGCGCGCGCTCGACCTCAGGTGACCCACAAGAAGGCGAAAAGGTCTCGCCACTCCCACTCTCGCCGGCCCGTTGTCACGCCGGGAGGTTGTGTTCCTTACGCCATCTCCACGTTCACGGGCAAGAGCGCGGCTGAAGCGCGCGCAATGTGCAAGGAGGAAGCTCTGCGCCTTTCAGAGAAAGCTGTGGAGCTCATCAAGAAAGACCCCAACATCTACAGAAAGGAACGTGGATGGGACGATGCCGGACGCACATTGCCCATGGATTCCGACTTTTTCAGCAACGAGAAGAAAGGAGGCTATTCGTACCATGTTATCGACGCCGTACTGAAAAGGCTCGGATTTCGCATCCACACCCTCAGTCGGAACGATTTCAAAAGGACCATCGCCGACGGTGACAAGACGGTCCTTGTCTTTGGCTACCTCAACAAGGCCTGGAAAGGCTGCTCCAAACTGCCCCACGGTGTTGGGCACGGCCAACCGGAGTTTTGGGACGGTGTTGAAGGGCACGCCGTGGCGATTGTCAGATCGAATTTGCATTGCATCAATCTTGAGGACCCCGATTCCTTGGACAACTTTTCGCTTCCTGTCGCTGAGCACCTGCGATCCAACGACGTCGGCAAGCCAATGGATGATGCATACCTAAAGGACATCTACCGATGCTACACCGTGACCCGAAAAGATGGCGCTCCGCCGGTTTAGGTTGGATGAGTGGGGCGGCTGAAATCGATTTGATATAATGATAGTAAATCTGAACGTTAATGTTGTTAGCTTACTTGGCGTTTTATAATGCGATGCAATAAGTTTATTGCGGACCACCCTTTGTTTGATTTCATTGCTTCGTTTATGAAGGGTTTTGGACGTAAAGCGGTGTCAAATTCGGGATCTCGCTCTGTACACTTCTCTTCTATATACGTTGATATATTGTATATGAAATGTAATATAGAACATTAATGTATATATTTTTTGTATACAGGTATAAAAAAATAATATTTTAATGCATATTTTACACATTAAAATTGTTACATATTTAATCGACATTATATACTTAGAATGTCGATATATCCCCTCTCTGGGTTCAAATCCCGGTCGCAATGATCGCAATGACCGATGTCATTGATGATCGATCGACGAATGTTGGCAGCCTGGAATTGTGTGGATCTTTCCGTGTGGCGAGTGACGGGCCATGGGCATTCCAAGCAAGGAGGCAATTTTCTAGATTCAGATCATAGCAATTGTATTAAATAATAGTTGTGTGTCATGTGTACCTTCTTTCATCTGTATGGAACTATCCTGAATAATGACGGGACGGGAAAAATGTATGTGTATGTATATCGTACGCAGATCATAACATAAACTTGGATATCAACATGAAACGTTCGTTTAAAGAGGCCGCAAGATGTGGCTCATGGACAAAAATTCCTAGACGAGACGACAACGACGATGAGGAAATGCTTGACATTACATCCACTTCCTGTCCGAAGAATCCGGAAAGCGAACATGACTTTGCCGATGATCCTGACGAGAAGATGGAAGACTCGAACGTGGGAGTGTCCGTACCAAGTGCTACCCTTCGTCAACGTGCAGCACGTGCGAAGAATCCTGAACGTGCTCGCGCTACCACCCGACGAGCGGTGTCCGCCTCCCGTGCGAAGGACCCGAAGGCCGCCCGCGACACCACCCGACGAGCGGTGTCCGCCTCCCGTGCGAAGGACCCGAAGGCCGCCCGCGACACCACCCGACGAGCGGTGTCCGCCTCCCGTGCGAAGGACCCGAAGGCCGCCCGCGACACCACCCGACGAGCGGTGTCCGCCTCCCGTGCGAAGGACCCGAAGGCCGCCCGCGACACCACCCGACGAGCGGTGTCCGCCTCCCGTGCGAAGGACCCGGAGGGCGCCCGCGCCACCAGCCGACGAACGATGTCCGCCTCCCGTCAACGAGCGAAAGCGGGAATTCCGAAATACGAGGCTCGTAACATCGACGACCCGAACTTCGACGAATCCGTAATCACGTGCGTGAACATCGATAACATGGATTATCGATGCGAATATTGCAAGGCCAAATTCTGGGAGGCGGAAAAATCGGTCTCGTATAGTCGCAAAGATCATCCAGTATTCACGAGTTGTTGCAATCAAAACGCCATCCGTTTGACACCGTTCCCACCGGCACCGGAACCACTGGCTTCTTGCTTGCACGAACCCGCCTTCCATCACGATATTCGTAAGTACAACAGCATGTTGGCGTTCGCTTCCGAGAAGATCAATCTACATCCATTAGGCGCGGGACCTTCTCACCAAGGCGAATTCATCTACATGCTGCACGGCCAACTCCGGTATCAGCTCGGAAATTTACATCCGCCCAAGAATAGTCCTCCGGACTACGCTCAGGTAAATCATTGTCGGAAATTATGTATCTCATGTTTTTGTCGATACATGCATGCAGTTTCTATATAACTACGATGACTAAGAATTCGTCTGATTATGAATCGTAGGTGTACATTTACGATGTGAACAACGAACAATTCACTAACCGTCGTCCATCCATGAGTAACACTTTAAACGCCGAACTGCTCCTTGAACTAAGAGAGATGATTATGGACAACAATTCCATCGCCCAGAAATTCATGACCTACGGACAAAAACTACAAAATAAGCTCGAGACAGCGCCAAAGGTCTGCATCCAAATTCGTACGGACATCGACAAGATCACCCGAAAACACATCGAAGCGGAACGGCCGCACGAGAGTAGCCATCCACATAGGTGCGTCGCCAATCTACTATACACGTCGTATATCTTAACAACTCGTCTGACATAGAATAAGATAACTTTGAAGATGCTCATTAATCTTATCAGGTTTAATTGATATTCTAATCTATCTGTATAATAAGAATGTTACATTCCCTTACTTACCATAACACAATTATGTTGTTTGCAGATACGGAGAATTACACGTGGACGACATCGTTCTTTTGATGGATGACGAGCCAACTCACGAGGCGAAGCGATACCTCGTCATGACGGAAAAGGAAGGCGGTCTCCAAATTCTCCCGGGATCCCATCCGCTCGCTGACGCGATGACATATCCCCTTCTATTTCCGTACGGCACGATCGGGTGGGATCAATCAATGCGTCGACATCGAATGCAATCAGAGTTGGACGACCACAGCTTCGTGGATCGACGATTGACCATGTTGGATTACTATCGTTTTCACGTTCAACGACGGGAGCCTCTTCACGTTCAGCTGTACGGTCGACTTTTTCAACAATGGGTGACCGACGCGTGGGCGAAGATCGAAGACAATAATCTGGAGTATCTTCGCCGGAAGGACTTCCAAGAGCATTATCGAGCGATCGTAAAGGCGGGAGCTATGGATGCATGTCGCAGCTCGGACGGCAACGAGGATTGTAGTACGATGGGTACACCGGTAGTGACAACATATCTACCCTCGACACATCAGAACTCTCCGCGTTTCCTGTACGAAAAGCTCCAAGACACGATGACGTACAATCGTGAATGGGGCAATCCGAGTCTCTTTCTCACCTTTACTTCGAACCGAGACTGGCCGGAAATTCAAGCCGCGGTTCGAGCGCAAGGAACTTCCGGGAATGCGACGCATGACAACTTCGATTTGATCGTGCGCGCGTTCGTCGTCCGGTTCAACGCTCTAATGACGTACTTGATGGACAAGCGTGGCTCTCATTTGGGCATCGCGAAGACTTGCTCCTGGGTGGTCGAGTTTCAACCGCATAGCGGCTTGCCGCATGCACACATCATGTTGTGGTTGGAAAATAAACTGAACCTCGAGACCATCGACCGCGTGATTTGGGCCGAGATTCCGGACAAGGAAAAATATCCGGAATTGTACGAGAAGGTGAAAAAAATGATTCACGGACCCTGCGGCCAAGTGCATCCGAATCGAGCGTGCACCTCTACGACGACCGGTTGTCCATTATGTGAAGATGGCTACCCTCACAACTTTTCGGTACGTAAACATCGCACACCACAAACCAACCGAATATAACCTTACGAATACTGTATGTATATCTTGATTAGTGGATTAGTTTAACCGTAATGTACGCATATATGTTAACAACATATACATATAGATTCACATTTGATCTTGAGTGTGGATTCATACTTTCAATGCAGGATGTCACGTATTTCGATGCCGAAACTCATAAACCCATATATCGACGACGCGATAACGGCCGTACGATTCCGTACGAAGATTTAAAACCAGCGCAACGTCGACAATGGGAGAACGAAGCTCAACGCCCTCCCGACAATCGCGACATCGTGCCGTACGACCCTATCTTACTTCTCCAGTACGACTGCCACATCAACAGTCTCATCGTGACGGACGTCCTGTCCACCAAATATTTATATCTCTACAACGGCAAAGGACCCGCACGTATGCTGGTGAAATTCGCACTGGAGAACGAGAAGGAGGAAATCGATGAGATCGGCAACTACTTGAATATGCGGGTGATCATGCCGTGCGAAGCGTTCTACAGGATCGTCGGCAACGCTACGCACCATCTGAGCACCCCCGTCAAGCGGTTAGCCGTCAAACTTCCAGAAAAGGATGTCTACGTCGTTCAGGTTTGAGCCCTTTCTTTTATTCCGAATGCCTTTAAATGCATGGAATCTATTACTTGAATTTAATCTTAGGTATGTAACTGTTTTTATGGCACGCAGGCGAACATGTCGAAAAGAGAGCTAAAAGCAAAAATAAAGAGTGGCGATCTGGACTTACAAATGGGCATCGAACTCACCGCATTCTTCGAATGCAACACGCCAGGTACCATAAACAATTTACCGAATTTACCAATAGGTTAGAAATGCCTACTAAACAGGAAGTTATGAATCCGATCATGAATAAACGCATAGGAACACAACCGGCGGAACCAATCAAATTTAAAGTATGCGACTACTAATCTCTCCTACCGGTCCTTCATTTAATGATGCAGGGCACAAGATATACAATGAGAATGCGAAGTCCCTTCTCTTCACTGACATGCCTAAACATTTCACATTCGACGAGAAGAATAAAGTATGGAAGCCAAGAGTGCAAAAGAGCCGTTTCGCCCTTTCTCGGATGTTCTTTGTGAACCCGAAATGCGAAGAGCGGTTCTATCTACGATTGCTTCTCACCCACGTGCGAGGTACGTACGGACCATTTATAGAATGCTTTTAAATTTAAACATCTACGAACGGCTACTTTGACATTTTCAAATTAACCCGTACACTAACCAATGGACTACCGTCACAGGACCGTCATCCTACACGGATCTACGCACTGTCGATGGTCGTACCTACCCGACCTTCCACGCGGCAGCCATCGCTTGTGGACTTGCCGAGAACGATCAGGAATACGTCGAATGCTTGCGAGAAGCGATAGAAAGATGCGCCAGCAAAATGATCCGAAACCTGTTCATCACGATCGTAGCGCACTGTCAACCTGCGAAACCGCAAGATCTGTGGAATGAATTCAAGGACCACATGAGCGAGGACAAGCTGTATGGTCTCAGAAAACGAGAAATAAACCTCAACTTGTCGGACTCGGAGAAGAAACAGCTCGCGATCGTGAACGCCTACGACGACATCATCACCGCATTGGGATTCATGCACATCGACGGCATTCCGGGTATGTAATCGGTACCCGTACATTGAGATCGTTAATAATGAATAGTGGACAAGTATACGTTCCATATTTAACACGCACATCAACATTACGATGCATATTTAGTACATCAACATTACGTTCCATATTTTACACGTTAACATTACATTACATATGACACGCACGTGACACACATTAAGTGCATTCCATATTTAACACATCAACTTTCATATTTAACACATCAACAAGATGTACGAATATGAATGTGCAGGTGTCTCACGGCCAGAACCGCCCAACATCTCCGGACCTGAAGCATCGCATACGGGCCTATTGGAGTATTTCACGGAGGACATACGGCAACATCACGAGGAGTCGAAAAAACAGTTCAGCACCATGTATCACAGCTCCTTAATGAACGCCGAACAACGCGCGTTCGTAGATGCGGTCATCGAGGCGACATGTGCGGACGCACACACGCCTCGAAACCAACTACAATCACGGTTATTCTTCTTGCACGCCCCGGCTGGGACCGGCAAGACCTTCGTGCTCAACATGCTGCTGCATTGGTTCCGCTCTCAGCAACAATTGACAATGCCGATGTGTTCTCTCGGGATCGGAGCGCTGTCCCTATTGAACGGTCGAACTATGCATAGCTGGATGTCCGCGCCCGTCCACAACTTGGCCCAGCCTTGTAGCATCCAAGCGCACGGTGAGATGGGCGACTTCATTCGAAGAACTCACCAGGTAAAATCCACGACCTTCCTTTCGCATTAACTCACATGCCACATCCTACGATGATCAATCCCGGTCCATCATACCTTTTACGTATAACTTTTAAACCCGTCGATAAATTGATACATCCGCAATGTGGAGAATACCCGGCAGGTGACCTGGGACGAAATGCTCAAGATGCCGCGCGCACTATTGGAGAGAGTCGACGAAGCCTTCCGGGATGTACGGCAACGAAAAGACAGCCCGATGGGCGGTCTGATCTTCATCGGTGCAGGCGATTCGCGTCAACCGGCGCCGATTATTCCACATACATCTTTCGCGCAAGTTCAAAGCCAAACCATGCCAAATTCACAACTCTGGCCGAACTTCCGGATATTCGAATTGAAGGAGAACATTCGTCTTCAAGTGATGCTTCAACGACCGAACGTCTCCAAAGACAAGTTCGAACGCCACGACCGTTGGGCAAAAGAGTTGTTGGACATCGGCGACGGTAAGGCTCCGACATTACCTCATACGAACCGTATCCGATTGGCCGACGCGATGTGTGTGGAATCACGACAAGAGCTCATCGACTTCGTTTACGAATCCCTGAGCAAACGGTGGACGGATACCGAATACCTCACCGACCGGGTCATCCTCGCTTCACATATCAACTCGGTCCTCCAACTGAACGAGACCATCATGGACCAGGTGCCCGGCGAGTATATCAATCTGTATTCGCACGATTCAGTGATAGACCCCACGGCGGAGTTGGAACGGATCTTTCCACCGGAATACCTTCATACCATCAACATGAGCGGTACCACCTTCTTTTCTATCTCTGTTGTACTGATCGTATTATGACATATGCAACCTACCTACCTTGAATTGTATTATTACTTAATGCCGTCTTATTTGTACACAGGCGTGCCGCCACATCACCTACGCTTAAAGATCGGCATGCCGATCATCCTACTCCGCAACATAAACGTGCGTGAAGGTCTTACCAATGGCACACGTTTGATCTTACTGGGCGTCCAAAATAACTACCTGCGGACGAAAATCATTACCGATTGTGAACATCGCAATAAGGAGGTATTCCAACATACCGTAAAATGAACCGTGCATTGTCATGTCTGGCTCACCTATCTATCCGAGCGAGTGTATTTACGCATGCATGTATTTGGACGCAGGTTCTGATCCCACGCATCCTCTTTCTGAACGAAGATGCACCGATACCTTTACGTCGACGACAATACCCGGTCATGCCGTGCATGGCGATGACGATCGACAAGAGTCAAAGTCAAAGCGTAAAGGTCGTCGGTTTGGATCTCGAGAAGGGGATCTTTGCTCATGGTCAGCTATACACAGCTTTATCTCGAGCATGCGATCCGGATCTCCTAAAGGTGTACCTCGGACCGAACGGTTACGACGAGGAGAATGAAGGCTATTTTACACCGAACATCGTGCATCAAGAGTTTCTATTGAAACCTAGAGGATGACTAAACAAGCAAGATACCACTTGAACACGATCGGACGGTATTATTAATTTATACATATACATATAATATATCCAGACCGGAGGTTGGAGCCCCCCTCGCGAGGGCCCACGCATGGAATGGTGGGTTTACTTATTGAAATGCGCACAGATGTATGAAGTTGAATACCCCACAATACGTAATGCTCAGATTTACAAGTAGAAATGTTCTATTACAAGGTGTTACAACCAAGAATATTCTAGAATTGTTGGGGGCTTGCACCGATATTCTCAGGACGGCTATCCAAATTATATTCTATAATATACGAATCATGTCGCATTGCTACTATCTAGAAATATACGAGCTGCTGTAATGGGCGCCCCTATCAATCCTGCCATTGTGAGAAATCAATATCGGCTTCGAGGAATCCATGCGATCGGCCATTATAGTTGACAATGTCTGCCTGGCAATGTCGAAAGGAATAAGCGCGTACGCATTATGATGCGGTATTTGTCTCCCATCTCGTGTGGTGTGCATGGAGAAAACGGGTTTCGACGTCTGGCAGATACAACAAATATTCCGAACCTTGTGCCCCGAACTACACCCCATTCTGGGCCAAAGGGGTTGGTACTGACCGCGCTCGGATAAATCGCGAATAGGCGCTCGTCGAAATAGGCAACTCTTGCAGAGCCAGGTTCACATTGCCCCTCCGCGTTGTATTTGCAAACGTTTACTCGATATCGTCGGGACTCAACTGCGAAAATTAAACTATCGAGTAAGTTGCTAATTTCGAAAACGATATGAACTATCTATTTCTGAAGATGCATATTTGTGTCGACTGGCTGTCGTCAACCTCGCACATAGACCTCCAAAGGAGACTAGCGGTCTGGCATCGAGACAGTTTGGATCAGAATCACACAAATATGCATCACTCGATCACTCGGCACTCGACAAATATGCATCAACTACACGCAAATATGCATCAACCAGAATCACGCAAATATGCATCTATCCACCCTAAGGAAACTCAAGAAGTATAATACATTTGAATACAACTAAACTACCTACCATTTCAAGAATACAACTAAACTACCTACCACATTTGAATATCACACAAATATGCATCACCCGATCGCTCGGCACTCCGCACTCGACAAACATGCATCACACAAATATGCATCAATCACACACACATATGCATCTATCCACCCTGAGGGAAACTCAAGAAGTATAATACAATTTAATACAACCAAACTACCTACCATTTCAAGAATACAACTAAACTACCTACCACATATGAATACAACAAGACTACCTACCGTTGCACGACTCCATCGCCACCTGAAATATCCAGACCGGAGGATTAGTTCCAGAGCATTCACAGCAGCAACACGAGTTGGGCATTCTCAGCAACATTGGGCGCACAGTTGGGCAGTCACAACAGCAGCGCTTTTCCAGAAATAAAAGATGCGCACAAAGGGCAATCACAGCAGCAGCGCTTTTCCAGAAATAAAAGATGCGCACAAAAGGGAATTAACAGCAGCAACACGAGTTGCGCAATCACAGCAGCAGCATTGGGCGCACAGTTGGGCAATCACAGCAGCAGCGCTTTTCCAGAAATAAAAGACGCGCACAAAAGGGCAGTCACAGCAGCAACACGACTTGGGCATTCTCAGCAGCATTGGGCGCACAGTTGGGCAGTCACAGCAGCAGCGCTTTTCCAGAAATAAAAGATGCGCACAAAGGGCATTCA
>LGRX02021381.1:0-15632 GCA_001247695.2 Cymbomonas tetramitiformis
GGGGGAGGGCAGAGGTGGATGCCGGCGCTTGTCGGAGACCCGGAGAACACCCCTTGCGCGGCGCTCCCGGTGCTGCAGGTGTGCCTGGTGGCCACGGCACCAGACACAAGCACCGAGCGGGGGGTGATGGCGGAGGATGTGTGGCCCTACCTGCGCGAGATGTGCACGCTGCTCGGCACTGAGCTCGCAGTGGTGGACTTGAGCTGGGCGGAGCGCCGTCTTGAGACCCTCGCACGGCCCTATATTCAGCAGGCAGCCCTCGCTGGTTGGTCCCTTGCCGTATGCCCCAATGCCGCTCCACGCAGCGTCCCTGGAGTCTTGCACGCTCATGCAGGTCTACCTCTGGGTATTGGGGTCCCGCCATTAAGAAGGCTATAGCCTGGGCCTCTGCTGAGCAGTCTGCGCAGGTGGGGAGCTCTTGCGCGAGCCTGAAGGGGTCGATGACGTGGATCCCGCCTGTATTTAACCCCCTTTCGTACCTCAGCGGCAGCTCGATCCAGCACGCTGCCTCCGCTTCTAGTGTTCCTTCTGATATCTAGAGGAAGCGCTCAGCGATACACGGAATCGTTGACTCCGCAGTGAATGTCAGCCCAACGTGCACACGCCTGTTCCGGTCAGCACATCAGGTCGCAGTCGGGGAGGAAACCTCTCACAGGAAAAGCAGGAGGCGGTTGCCCTGCTCAGGGACTGTAGTGGCTGTGCTGCTGTCAGCCTGTAGCACCGACCTCTCACCGCCCGGCCTCGTATTCGCGGTTTTTGACCAGATTGTATCGCCGGCGCCTTGTGTTGGTCGCGCGGGTCTCGCATGTGCTCTTGGCCAGGATCACACCAGAAGCCAGCTGATTGGTGAGCGCACTGAAAGGAGAGGCGAACTATCGAAGCGCGGTGACAAATGATTCCGCCGATGAGCCATGCATGCTCAGAGTTGGGCCCGCTGCGACGCCCGCACCAGGGCTGGTGCAAGGCCCGGGAGGCCCGAGCGGGAGGGGGATGGGTTGGTGGCGGGGGGAGCGCCGCGCAGAGGCGGAGCGTGTGTACATCGCGGCCTCGGAAGCTGCCAACACCACCGGAAGTGCCCCCGTGGTGGCGATGACCCTCGCGCTGGTGGGGGATAAGTATGGGCCGAGTCCGCCGCCGCTGACCGTTCCTCAGGCGCGCGCCTCACGCCGTGTCCCTCCGCCGTTAACCTCCGGTTCCCCTCAAATCTGGGCTGGGCTGGCTGGGGTGACCGGCGGGGTAAGGAGGTAGGTTGGCCTGGTTGGCGATAACCTAGGTGAAGGGCCTGGCATGGCTGGGTGTAAGGGGTAAGGAGTAAGGGGGTTGGCTTGGCTGGGGGGGTAAGGGGGTTATTGGCTGAACTAGGGGTAAGGGGGTTCGCTTGTCTGGTGGTGACCGGGGTAAGGGCTGGCGCCTGGCTGGGGGTGACTGGGGGTAAGGGGGTTCGCTTGTCTGGTGGTGACCAGGGGTAAGGGGGCTGGCCTGGCTGAAGGTGACTGGGGGTAAGGGGGTTGGCCTGGCTGGGGTTGACCGGGAAAGGATGCGTAGCCATCCTGTAGCAAAGGGAGCTGGCGCGCTAGCAGTGGTCCTTGGCAGGGGTCACCACGGGCCACGTGCTGCGCATCGCTCAAGTGGGCATGTTGTTGCTGACCGGGTGCCTGGCATGCGCTGAGGCTGCCACAGAGCACATTTAAAGGCTTGCGTGAGATGCTGACACGGCGCGACGCTCGGCTGACCAAGAAGAATGCTTCGGCTCAGCAGGTGCTGCGCCGCCTCTTCACCGCACCTGTGCGCGCCGGGGCTCTCGGGTGGCCTATGCCTCAAGCGTAGCGGTGAAAACGCCTCAACCCTTACAATCAAATTGGCGTATCAGGCGTAGCTGTCAAAATGCCTCCATCGGTATGAAATCACACTTGTTTTTGCAAGACCCGCTGGACACCTGTGCACAGCACCGGAGGTCAAAGCATAGCAGGCGCGGAAACAGCCGGCAAACAGTGCAGAGGTCTCCTTGTAAATGGACCTGCAGCGCTTCAGCGGTGGCGTGGGATCGTTCTGTGCGCGAGCATAGAGCAAATGCCGCACGAACTGATGCATCCGACTGCAACTCCGCTTACTCAAAGCAGCCCTCTGATAACCCTCCCAACCCCAAATGCCACCGCCATTCATGCGCGCAGCCGAGGGGGGATTGAGGGGGTCCCTGCGAATTGGAGCGGTTGGAGCCTGATGATCGTAAGCATCTCGACAGAATCTTGAAAATCGGAATCGGGGCAGATGCGCACCGCACTACGGACAGCGTGCAGGAACAGCTGTCCCACGCTGCGAGGAGGAGCCAAGTCCTACGACTGCCCCCCGAATGCATTCGCCTCTTTTGCGCGGAGGTGAGCGGCGGCGTTCGGGGGTTGGAGGAGGGCGGAGTCTCAGGCGGCGCCCATCTTCAACCGGTGGTACAAGCTGGACGACACGCACATGCCGCCATGCTACGCGTTGCGCACCCCCATGCCCGCCTTAGGCAGGCGCCTCCGCGCCCGCCCCTGCGCCCTCCACCCTCGGTTGGTGAACGCTGCAGGAGCGCGCCCCGCTCTTGCTGGGCGGTGGCGCTCTGCAGAGTCTGCGATGCCGGGCGACGCCGCATGGGTAGGCGCACGATTTTGCTGGGACTCTCTGTGGACGAATGAGAAGCACGTGCTGGGCCGACTCTCCCGGGTCGGTGCAGGGAGGGGCAATCAGGGCAGCTGCGTGGCATATCCGAACTGTAAGCATTCGTAGGCTGAGAGTGCCGGCGAAGGGATGGGGGCTTCGACTCACTTGAGCGACTCTACCTGGTGTGAGGCATGGGTATTGGAATCTGCAGTGCCTGCTGATTAGTTTGGTGTAAAGTAACCTGTCTAGGCCTTGTGTAGCAGTCAGGATGCTCAAACCCTAAAGAAACCCTGAAGGAACCCTAAGAAACCCTTAGATCTAGATCTGTAGATCTGCTGAACTAATCGTGGCCGTTGGATCATTGATAACCATCGGCAAGTGCGTAATAAGTTTATTCATGAACCGAAATGCAAGCAGGGTGCACACAAGCAACACAATGCAAGCACGAGCAGGAATGGATGCTTGCTAGTTTTCATTATAGATTACATTTAATGTAGCAAGTCTTATTCCTCTCTTCTCTTCTCAAGCTACGGCCTCTCTGGCAAGCTTTCTCTTCTCGGTGCTCTGCCTCTCTGGCGAGTCTTCTCTTAGCCTCTCTGGCTTCTCTTGCTCTGCCTCTCTGGCGAGCTCTTCTCCATCTGTCTCCATTACTCCCGAGTCTTTGGCTGGATGAGTGTCTCACAGTCTGTCAGGGAGCAGGCTGCTGCTTCGAAGCTGCGCGGCTAGTTCCGTGCCTAAGCCTCTCTGGCTGTGCCTCTCTGGCTAACGGCAACGGATAGTAGCTTCCTCTCAGTAGCGCAGAAGCTTCCTCAGCAGCAGCCTCCACCCAATCCTGCACCTAGCAGGGGCTCTCCTGACAGAGCCTGGGGTTCTCTCAAGGGCCCTAGGCACACTCACCCAATCGGAGGCATGGGAGGGCCGAGTGCATGAGTGAATCACCTGTCTAGAGCAGCGCTGCCGCGGCCTCTGCCATGGCTCCGGGAAGGATGAGCTTCTGCTCGGTGTCCAGCTCGCAGTAGCGCTCGAAGCAGTCGCTCTTCCAGTCCCCTTGCATCTTGATGTACAGGCTGTTCACGTCCAAGCGCATGGCCGCCGTGGCCCCGCCCCTCCGCAAGGAGTGCCCGGCATAGCTGGCCGGGTCTAGCCCCACCCGCTCCGCCAAGGCCTTGATGCCTGCCGCCAGGGCATCGTGGGTCATGGGCACCACCGAGGCCCGTCTGCCCACCGCCTTCTCCATCACGAAGAGGGCCGAGTCTCCTGGCCGCCCCACCGTGCTCGCCATGAGGCGCGCGAGCGCCTGCACCGGGCACAGGAGCGATCCCGGCACCGCCCGAAGCGGCACCCAGTGCTGCCGCTCCCCGCACTGAATGGTCTTACTGTGGCGCACCCTGACCCACACCACCGCCATGTCGTCCTGGAACAGGATGTCGTCTCTCACCAGCGCCCCCCGCGTGTTCCACGCACCTGTCTTACCCGTGGTGAGGTTGTCCTTCCGGAACAACCCAAAGAACCCCACGAGGATGGCCGCCCACAGAGACATCTGGCTGAGGTCGTGCGTGGAAATGAGCGGCGCCATCTTAGCCAGGTCTGCCAATGCGAGTGGCATGACCAGCTTGGGAGGCCTCCCCCAGCACCGCTTCACCCCCTGGAGGGTGGCCGCCACCGCGTGCCTGGCTGCCACCGGCACCCACTCGTGCCCTCGCTGTAGGTGCAGCTGCCGAACCCCTGCCAGGTAGTTCTTGATGGTGTCGGGCTGCACGAACCAGCTGGAGAAGGTGATGAACATGCAGAGAGTGGCGTCCGTGGCTGGCAGGAGGGGGTCCAGGCACCCCATGCAGGCGAAGGCAATGCAGAAGGTGACGAAGGCTCTCACCCCTGTGCCGTAGCACCTCCTCGTCTCTGGCGCCAGGGCTTCCGCCCTGCAGCGCTCCGTCTCGCGCTGCAGCTCCTGCACCAGCTCCTCTGCCCAACCCTCACGCCCAGTCAGGGAGGGCCACCGGCTCCGGCCCCACCCGCACAACAACCACGGGCCACCTGGTGGGCCCCCAGGCGGTCCTGCCGTGCCCTCGCAGGTCGGGGGCAGTGAACAGGTGTGTGCCCTGCGCCCACTCGCGCACCACCTTGAACACTCCGGGCAGGCCTCTCACGAGCTCCCAGCCCTCGTTCCCCGGCCACACCGGCACGAGGAAGCACGCCGTTGTGCCCCACTGCTGTCGCCTCTTGCACTTCAGAAAGTTCCTGATGATGGCCACGATGATGTTGAAGGGGAGGTTGCCCCAAGCATTGTGGCCGTCGAACTTCTGGACCCGCGCATCCTCCGCCCTGCTCCAGCTCAGGTAGCAGTAGGCGTTCGCCCGGGACTCCGCCACGCAGGCGTCCACTGTGAACGGGCCGAACTCCTGGTCCAGCTCCGCCCACCGCACCGGGCAGACCATCCAGTCGTCCGGTCCTGCCGCCAAACCGTGGCCCGCAGGAAGGCCCGGTGCTCCACCAGGAAGCGCGGCATGTCCAACCTGGAGAGGAGGTCCGCCAGCAGGTTGTCCTTGGTGGAGATGTACCTGGGCTGCAGGCGAATGTCGTGCTTGGCGCACGTGTAGAAGATCTGCCGCAGCAACGGCAGGTACTCCACCGGCCCCCACCAGCTGCCCACCTGGTACATCGCGGACTTGTTGTTGATGTTCACCACAATCGTACACCCCGCCATCCGGTGCCCCCAAAGCACCACCGCCCACCAGACAGCAAACAACTCCAAGTAGTTGATGCTCCAACTAGCCGGGCACCCCGGTCGCCTCGGGAACCAGGGTCGCTGAGGCAGCCTCACCAGGTCCGCCCAGCTCAGCAGGAAGAACAGCCTCTCCCAGACTCCACCGAAGCCCAGCGTGCCTGAAGCGTCCGTGGCGAAGTGCCGCTCGTCCACCAGTCGCCTCTCCAGCACCACGCTCCTGCCATTGTACTGGCGCACCACCTGCTCCAGCACGGCCAAGTCCTCGAGCACCGGGTGCGGCAGCCTCACTGTCCTCCTGCCCGTGGTGGCCGCGAGGAAATTGAAGCCCCTCCTCGTGTAGAGGGAGAGGCCCCACACCACATGGCTGCAGAAGGCCAGCAGCCCCAGCAACGACTCCAGGGCTCTCCGGGACACCATGCCCCGCGCCGCCCGCGCTCGCAAGTCTCCCGCCTTCTTCACCACCACGGCGATGCGCTCGTCGTCAATGGACGCCGTGCAGACGTCGCCCTCCGTGCTCAACAGGACCCCGAGGAACTCCAGGAGCTGCGTAGGACCCTCACACTTCGCACTGTTGACCTTGAAGCCCAGGAGGGTCAGAAACTCGACCAGCAGGAGCATAGCCTCCTCCGCCTGCTCCCTGGTCTCGAGAATGCAGAAGAAGTCGTCTAGGTAACCCACGGTGGGAATCCCCCGCGCGCGCATCCACGCCACGATGGCCCTCGTCCACCTCATGAAGATGCCTGGCAGGGCCCGGTTGCCAAACGGAGCCCGTGCATCCATCCACCGCACATCGTCGAACTCAAAGCACTGGTGGGGCCAGTACATGGACGCGATCCCCTTGCTCCGGTAGGCAGTCTCCATGTCCACCTTGAACATCCAGTACTTCGGCCGTAGCATGCCGCAGGCCTCCTTCACGGTGGTGAACTCGTCCTTGTCCAACTCGATGCGGGCGTTCACCCCCACGTCCTCCGGCCGAGAGTAGTCACTCACCGGCCTGTACTTGATCCTGCCTTTCCGCACCTTCTCCACCATGCCAAGGGCAATGATGCCTAGAGGTAGGCGCCACCGTGCCAGGAAGATGTGGCCTGCCTCGCTCTCGCGCCGAATCTCGTCCCTCATGACCTCCATGTGCTCCGGGCCCACGTAGTTGGGGACCCGGTACGGCTCGTTCACGTCCATCTCCTCCGACGGCCACCCTGCGCCGCACGCCGCGCGCCTCACAAGGAAGTCCACATCGTGCCAATCCTGGAAAGCGGCCGCCACGAGATGCGCCCGACTGGTAATCGTCGGGATGGCGCAACCCACACGCTCGCACTCCTCCTCGTAACACCTCCGCTCGTTCTCGCCCGTGCCACATCTCTCCATGTTCTCAATGGTGGCCCGCTGCAAGATCTCCGCGCTGATCGCCGGCCATCTCGTCGACATGCGCACCCGTCTCGGCTCCTCAGGCGAGCGCCAAGCATCGGGGTCCGTCTGCGTGACGGGGAGTGGGGCGATGCGCTCCACCTCCCACCGTAGGGGAACTCGATCGTGCCTGCGAGGTCCCCCGAGCACGTCCCACACCGGGATGAACTCATCACAGCGCAAACCATCCCACCATCCCACCATCTCACGGGCGCCGGCCCGCCCGCCGGCACCTCCACCTCGCGCTCACCGTGAGCGCGCCCATCAGGAAGAGTGGCCTCGTCCTCGCCCAATCTCTCCATTACCGGCGCCATGTCCACCTCCATCGCCGGGCCCGGCACCGTTGCCGGGACTTCACCTGCCCCCGCCGGGGCCTCCTGGCTGCTTGCTGGCTCCCCCGGCGGCACAGCTACCGCCGGGATCGGCCCCTCGCATCATGGCTGAGGACCTGGACACGCCGGGTCGGTCCGGACGTGCCCCTCATCCCCGCAGACACTACACACATGTTTGAAATGGCAGTTAGGCTGATGTCTGCAGTGGCCACCGTTGTGGCCGTAGCACGCATCTGGGATGCCACGGCCACGGCCCCCGGCTCCGCCACCGGCTCCACCACCGCGTCCGCCTCGGCCTCCGCGGCCCCCTCTACCTCTGCCTCCCTTACCGTTGCCATCTTGTGGCTGCTGCGGCTGCTGTGGCTGCTGAGCACCTTCGCGTTGCCACTTGTAGTCATTCCGCTTCTTCTTCGCGCCCGGCTGCAGCCGGTGCTGCTGCTGGTAGATCCGCCACACGCGGTCGTACCCTTCCAACGAGATGCCCACGGTCGATCTCTGCACCTGACGAATCAGGTGCTCGTAGAACTCGTTGAAGTGGTAGAAGGTGAAGTCCGCCGCGATCGTCTTCGCCCAAGCGAGGAAGTCTACCAAGTCCTCCCGCGCCTCCAATGGCGCCTCACACATGATTCTGAAGAAGCCCCTCTCCCACTCGTCCATGTCTTTGCATTTCTTCGTCTTAGGTACCACCGTGAGTTCGCCATCCTTCATCTTCAGGCGACCCTCGTCCTCCTGCAGCAACCTCTGCGGTGGCTGCACCAGCAGGTTGACCCCCGCGAGGGGCCCCCGGGCCGGGGTCGCAGATGGGAGAGTCCCCGCACCTGGGGGACGAGCGATGTCTTCGGGGGCCAACTCTCCACGAAGTGCACGCGCCAGCTGCTCCTCGTTGACCGTCCTGAATGAACTCCCCAGCGCTGCCAGCTGCTCCCGACGAGCCGCGTCCAGGGGCGGGAGCCGAGCACTCCCTCCCCCCGCGGCCCGAGCCTGCTCCTCGTCTGAACCCCATCTCCTCGTTTCCTCTTTTTAAAGAAGGAGGGCACCATCACGTCGGTCAACAGAAACGACGGGACCTTGGACTTGACGAACGTCTGAAATTCGCCAACCCGCGCCTGCAGCATGTGTACAAACGCCCTCCAATGCTCTTGCGTGGCTTCCTTGCCCGCGGGAAGCTCGTCCAGCTCGCACTCCTCCTCCGCCAGCTCCGGGAGTGCGTACACCATCGCTGGGAAAGCATTTGCTTCCAACGCCTTCATCGGCAACTTACCGAACGGATGGATTCCCTTCAGCAGCGTGAGCTGAGACCGAAGCTTGGCCGCGTCGTGCACCAAGTCCGCGCATGCCTGTGAACACTTGGCCACGTCCCAACCCTCAGCTGTAGCTACTGAGTCCCTCAGCGCTCTCGCCAGCAACTCCGCCTCGGGTGGCGCCACTCCACCGCTCAGCAAGGGGGCACCCGCCGGTGCTCCTCCCCGGGCCTCCAAACTCGCGATGCGGGATCCCAAAGCGTCAAGGCGAGCTCCCAAGGCGGTGGCGATTGCCGCCGCGATTGCGCTCGGGTCCACCGCTGCCGCAGGTGTAGGGGACACCGTCGCGGCAGTCCCGGTGCCCAAACCCGTGGCGACCCCGGCCGTCCCCGAAAGGACGCCAGCACCGAGGCCTCCTGACCCTGCCAATGCTCCGGACACCGCCGTCGCGGGAGCAGAGCCCGCCGCCGCGACAGTCCCGATGCCCGAAGCTCCTGGGGCTCCAGCCGTCCCTGAAAGGACGCCGCCACCGGAGCCCGTCGCCCCCGCCGGCCCCGAAGATGCAGCCCCTCCTGCACCAGCCCCAGCAACGCCTGCCGAAGCTCCACTTGCAGAAATCACCGCGTTCGCCCCAATTACCGGCGATGTCAAGCTGAGAAGCGCGCTTACCCATGCTTCCACCTGCGCAAAGTTGTCAATTTCTCCCGCCTTGCGCTCCGACCAAGGTCCCGGCAGAGTCGGCCACAAGCCGACCGAAAGCGTCCCTGCCGAATCAACAGTGAGCAAGCCTGCTTCCAAAAGAACATCCGTCTGTGATCGCACATCTTCTGGCAGCAACTGTAAATCTGGAAGAGAAGAATTCACCCAAGCGAGAACCTGCTGCCGCTGCTTCTCCCAAGAGCCCACCCTCATGCGCGCAGAGACCTTGAGAAGTTGCTGTAACTGCCTTAATTTCGCTTTCGCAACTGCCGAAGTCCAGACAATCAAATGTCGTTTCTCGAAGACATGACTAGTCGTTCTCAAACTCTGAACAAGAAAATTTGCCGTCTACCGATTGGCCACCAGACTGCAGTAAAGAAATTTCTTCGATGACTCACTCCGCAACGGCTGCAGAGATCAATGTAACCCCTTCCGTGCAAGGAACGACTGCACTCAGGAATTAAAATCCTCCACTTTGCTAGAACTCTACGGCCGTAAACGTCGCACTCAGTACACCGGACCCGGAGCGTGGCAACTGGGAATGTTGGAAAAGCCGTGCGAGTACCGTGTCGTCTGATGGGCATCAATAAAATCTCCGTGCGATGTCCGGCAGCCTCAAACAAGAACACCCGAGGTAGTGCCCAGGGAAAATACGCGGAGGAATGAAGTCTGCTGACGGCTCTCTAGGCAGCCAAAGTTGGCAAGTATTGCAGCACGAACACGGAATGAAGGCCGGATGAGTCCAGCAGCGACGATCAAGTAAAGCTGCGTTCAAGAAAAATTCCGCCCGTACTGCCGAAACGTCCGTTTGAGTCGCCGCGTCTACCGAAATCGGTTCAGAAATCCCACTGCCTCGCTGAATACCTTTAGCAGGCATAAAAAAAAAGGAACAAACTTCAGAGCAGAAAGCAGGGGCTTTCGGGATTCGGAAGTGTGGAAACTGACTCCCCGTTGTGGCGTCCGCAATTGATACTCCCTTGTGGACGGTGTCACCCCCGTGACACCCCGATCGGGACGCCACTCAGAATGTGTCGTATTCCCGATCGGGCCCTCTCCCGGGCGACAAAAGTCGCGCCTGCTCGATTTCTCAGTTCTGAATAACCGAAATTATCGCGAGCGATAATTGTGAATCATCGGCCCACATTCTGATCGTGGGCCGGTACTCAGGCGTGTCACTGCGGTCGGTATGAACACGACAGTGACACGTAGGAATCTGTTTAGTGAACTTTCACTTAGACTGCCCAATCAATAATGATTGGGCGCTGAAGTTCGCGGCGTTTCAAGCTGCGAACTGGTATATCTTTTGAGAATGAAAGTTTACACTCGCTTTTGTGAAAACAGACTCTCGAATTCCAACATGTTATGGGCCCACTTACATTGTAAGTGTTAACCGACGTTTGTATCACGCAAAATTTCACTGCGCGTAGTATTCGAAATGAGTAGGAGACAAGACAAGGCCAAAGCTCCAGAGAGGCCCCCAACTCAGACAACAGGTCTGAGTGAGGAATCTGCTTTTGGCGAACCTTCGGAGGAGGAGAAGCCTGATGGAATCTCAGCAGGGGGGGACTCTGCAGCGCTGGCTAATCTTTTCGCGCAGCAAGAGGCGCGTATTGATGAGAGGCAGCAACAGCTATTTACGCAGCAAGACGCGCGTATGAATGAGCTTTTTAAAATGGTTCAAGCCCTGGCACACGCAGTGCCGCCGTTGGCTGTTGCGAATCAAAATGCGGGGACGGGAGATGCTATTGCGTGTCCTGAGGCCGCGGAATCCAGCGTGTCTGGTTCCAGTGGTAAATCTCGGGTTGCGAGTGGTACTGTGGACGTACCTTTGCCTTTTCTAACGGATATGTTGAAGGGGTTCCCGACTGACCAGCTCTATTCTGGTCAGGAGGCTGAAAATGACAGCAAGTGGATGGAATTCCGACGTAAAATTGTACCGTCTCTGCGTCACCCGGCGTTGTCGCTGTTATTGACGGACACGCGCGAGTTAGAGGACATCAAGAAGGACGAGAAGTTCTCGGTGGCAGCCAACCAGTTATTTCATGACTTTCTGTCGCGTGTTACCACCAGGACAACGAACGCAGTTGTTCGATCGTACAATACTGAAGCAGACGGTGTCTCGGCCTGGCGACAGCTAATTAAAATGCGTCGGAGCACGGGCTTCGCGTACTTTGTGCGGCAGGTCAAGGCTTTGCTTGACGACACGAAGAGGTTCATGACGCTCGCGCCCCCGCTACAAGGTTTTCTAAATGCGAGGGAGGTTCTTGACAGGGTGGAGGAGTATGTGTGCACGAGCAAATTCCTGCCGGGTGGTGAAATGTTTCATGTCGCCAGCCTGGAGGCCGTGTTTGTGGCCATGGTGCTGAATTCCTTGAACCCGGCGTATGTGTATATTCGCACTATGGTCTCTGGGGACGAGCTGCCGTCGTTCAAGAAGCTGAACGACGCGGTATGTGCCCACTACGACAACGTCATCGCGACTTCTGCAGCAGCGATGGAGACGAGTGCTGGAATCGTGGAGGACCGTCGTAAGCAGGAAGAGCATTAGCGTGCTGCGTTACTCAAGCGAGTTCCATGTCCGGTATGTCATATGCCTGGACACTCGTCCAGTGACTGCTATGTTACTCACGAGGATAAGAGGGAGGCTTACCTCAAGAAGAATCCCAAGAGGAGGGCAGCGATAATGAAGAGGGTCCAGGACTACCAGAAGTATGGGAAGTTACCCAATCGTGCGGCTGCTGTTGCTGAAGCTGAGCAGCACCCTGGTGTGGATGATACTGGCGAGGCTCTGTTTGCAATCTGTGAGCTGGTAGAGGACAGCATGGTTGCCAGCTTCTCTGACGACCTACCTCAATTTATCTCTGGTTGCACTGAGGACGGTTGTAATGAATCTCACTCTGGTATCTCCCTGAGCAATTACTATGCAGTTTTGGACGGACTTTCGTCTTCTGAGGGTCCTACCCCTGTGGGGGGTGGGAATCAGCTTATGAGTGGGATCTATCGGTGGAGGTCTGATGCTTCTAGAGACTCGCGCTCTGCAGAGAGGAGACCTGGTAAGAAGTCACACCCCTATCAGCCCAACAAGCATCGGTTCTTATTGAACAGGCACAAGTATTTTCCCGTGGCTCCAGTGTACGACTCGTTTGTCTACATTGATACTCTATGTACGGCCCTCCCTGGGAGGAAGCTTGAGCCTACCCAAGCCTTGTGGGAAGCAGGAAGGGAGCAGCATCTTGGGCCTGGGTATCAGATATCCCCAGGCAGCCATGGTACACACCGGATGTCCAATATGTGCACAGTATGTTCATATGGGTGGCTCTGTGGAAGTGTTGGACAGGGCAGTGATTGTGCTGGAGCAGCCTCAGTTTCCAGTTGATGGCAGAGTGGTGAGCCACAAGAAGATGGTGTGTGCTAAGCATGTTGTGGCCAAGCAGTATGGTCTACTGTAGCGCCTGCTCGAGAAGGAACCGAATATGGTGCGGGGATCCTTTGAGAGGTTGCAGTCATGGGTGACTTTACTCAGTAGGTTACTCGAGACACTGTCCAGGCGGTCGAGAGCTTCTGGGCACTACTGGAATATGATTTTGAGGAAGAGTGGGACTCTGGCTCCTCCTCTGATGGTGGTGATCATTCAGACCGGAGTGGCTATGACACTGGAGATTCTTCTGGTCATGGTGATGACTCTTCAGACCGAGGTGGTTCTGGATTTATGGCTGCGCTGGATTCCCCTAATTATGGTCATGATATTGCAGACCGAGATGAACACACCTCTATGCCTGGTCTTATCTATCTCTCTAGATCGGATGATGATGATGGCCATGTTGATGACGACTCTGATTGCTCCATCCCAGACCTGGATTCGGCTTCGGACTCTGACTCAGATGATGGTGGTTATGATTCAGATACTCTGCTAGATCTGGAAGATGCCTCTGACTCTGACGAGGAAGAAGATGTGCACTTTGGGCAGCCCTTTCAAGGAGTGGGTGGCATCCCCTCTGATGACTGGGCCTCTGGACTATTCTGTCCGCCTCGCAAGCACCGCCTCTGTTCTGTGGCTTTGGGCATGCATTCTGGGATGGGAGATTACTGCTCTTCTGATTGGTATTGTGATGTACCTGATCTTGAAGATGGGAGTGACTCCGGCGATGAGGATGCATGTGAGCTGCATGGGGCCACCCTGTAGGCAGCTCTCTCGCCCTGTATGTTGCATCGACAGACAACACGGCTGACATCTTCACCAGGGCCCTGCCATTGGCTACATTCAGTGGGAAGGTGGCAGTGATAGACAGTGGCGCCACCAGGCACATATTCAATCTGGTGAGTGACTTTGGCAGTGACTTTGATCCTGCTTCTAGTTCCACTTTCGGTGTGATGCAGGCCGGTACTGGCCGGTGCAGGCTGGTAGTGTGTCCTCGGAGGGCAGTGGAACGGTCACATTTGCCAAGCTGGATGTGTCCACTGGGCACGCTATTGGGCTGCAGTTCACTGGTGCTCACTGCATTCACGGGCAGCCATTCAACCTAGTGTCTGTGGTGGCGCTTAAGGATGCTGGGTTCAGTGTTGATTTTGGGGCCAGGCAAATATCCAGTGGAGGGGTGACCTCATTTTCTAGAGTTGGCAACCAGTATATCATATATGAAGATCAGACTGGCACTTTGGATACCTACATGGCCTGTGCAGCATACCACGATGACTCTGATCGGGACAAGACAGACGGGAAGTTTGAGGAAGCCGGGAAGCACATTGAGGAGCATGGACCCTTTACTCTGGAGTTGTTTGCCTCCATTGACAACCACGTCCTAGCCTTCCAGAACTCGACCCTGGAGGAGGACCTGTATGTCAAGCTCCCTAGGGGGCTGGAGTATCAAGGCAGGACATGTGCCAAGCTGCTCAAGGCAGTGTATGGCCTGAAGCAAGCGGGCAAGGAGTGGTTTGAGACCAGTGATGCCTTCATTATGGGCTATGATGAGAGGATGAGGCGCAGTGATGTTGAGCCTTGCCTCTACTACATCCGAGACTCTGGCATCACAGTCATCATATTGGCATATGTGGATGACTACCTTGTGGCCACCAACAGCCGTTCATGGTATGATAACTTTGTGGCGGCCTTCAACTCCCAGTATGCCTGCAAGGACTTGGGTGTGCTGGATCTTGTGATGGGCATCGGTGTGCGCTGGGGCCCTGGGGTGGCATATCTGTCTCAGTCTGGATATATCTCTCAGATGATTGAGACCTATGGACTTAAGGATGCTAAGCCAGCGAGCCTGCCTATGTCTCCAGGGTGCTCTCTTGCCCCATCTGATGGTAAGGATACCACCATTCCATTCAGGGGACTACTTGGGCAGCTACAGTGGGTTGCAAGGTGCACGCGCCCTGACATCATGGCTGCTGTGTCGGCTCTCTCTCGTTTTTGTGCGTCTTATGGCCCAGAGCACTTTGTGGCTCTGAAGCAGGTTGTCAGATACCTTAAGGGCACTGTGGGCCACGAGCTGGTGTTGCGGACAACCTCCTCTGTGCCAAGGGGGCTGGGTCTGGCCAGTGGAGCACTACCGCTATGCATATACACTGACGCTGATTATGCTGGGTGCAAAACCACGAGGAGATCCACGTCTGGCATTGCAGTCTACCTATGTGGCAGCTTACTGATCTTCTCCTCCATCATGCAGAGATGTGTGTCGCTGTCAACTACCGAGGCTGAGATCATCGCCATGTCCGAAGGGGCTAGGGAGGTCAAGTACATCATCAACGTGCTGACCGACCTGGTGGACATCTGCACCCCGGTGCAGATGTACTGTGACAACCAGGGGGCCATTCATTTGGCCTCCGACTATGTCAACAACAACATATCCAAGCACATTGAGGTGAGGAACATGTACATCCGAGAACTGGTGAAGTCCAAGATGGTGGAAGCCATGTATGTCGCCTCAGCAGACAACACAGCTGACATCTTCACCAAACCTCTTCCCCTACCAGCATTTCTTACACACAGG
The DNA here is from genome assembly GCA_001247695.2 of Cymbomonas tetramitiformis. NCBI lineage: Eukaryota > Viridiplantae > Chlorophyta > Pyramimonadophyceae > Pyramimonadales > Pyramimonadaceae > Cymbomonas > Cymbomonas tetramitiformis. Next base: position 15,029 of record LGRX02021381.1, read on the forward strand.
GAAAGGCTGGGTATCATGAAGTTGCAGAACTCCAACTCTGAAGATTGAGGACTGGAGGGGCACCATCCCCATATCACTGGAGCTGGAGGGGCACCATCCCTAAAACTGGGTGTGACAGACTGAAGGGGCACCATACGTGAGAACTGGCATTAGCTAGACAGTCACCCTTTAGAAGGGGTATTGGAATCTGCAGTGCCTGGTGATTAGTTTGGTGTAAAGCATGACTGTCTAGGCCTTGTGTAGCAGTCAGGACGCTCAAACCCTAAAGAAACCCTGAAGGAACCCTAAGAAACCCTTAGATCTAGATCTGTAGATCTGCTGAACTAATCGTGGCCGTTAGATCATTGATGACCATCGGCAAGTGCGTAATAAGTTCATCGGCCCACATTCTGATCGTGGGCCGGTACTCAGGCGTGTCACTGCGGTCGGTATGAACACGACAGTGACACGTAGGAATCTGTTTAGTGAACTTTCACTTAGACTGCCCAATCAATAATGACTGGGCGCTGAAGTTCGCGGCGTTTCAAGCTGCGAACTGGTATATCTTTTGAGAATGAAAGTTTACGCTCGCTTTTGTGAAAACAGACTCTCGAATTCTAACAAT
>LGRX02021385.1:7165-28471 GCA_001247695.2 Cymbomonas tetramitiformis
CCCCCCTCTTTATCGCGAAGCGCCAAGAAATTTCAAGCAAATATGTTATATAAATTATATATACCATAAATCATATATATAATTATATATCCTTAACTTCTGGCGGTAATATTAATATACGTCGCCCCCCACCGCAATAAATTATTACTTATATATGTGATGGGCGAGGTGAGAGAGTTTTCTGAATTAATTGGTATTCGGTTGGTGACATCGTATTCAGTCGGTGACATGAACTGATTTGGTTTTTGTCGCTCATGTCACTGACTGAATTAATCAATCAGTCTAATCAGTCGATACCTTCACGAGTATGAGAGAGAGCGGATACAGCTTAGTTATGTAATTGGAAGGCATCTTTCGATTCGCGGATTGCTTTTTACTGCCGGTCTCACGTCAGGCCTACAGTACTCACTACAGTACTGTAGCAGGCTTGGGGTTAGCTTTGTCCATGGCCGTCGCGTGGCCTTCACACATTTTACGTCCACCAGAAAAAGTGACACATCTGACAATAGAATATCAATATGAATATCTCAATCTGACATAATGGATTATCTGACATGATATGTCATATGTCATGTCATGTCATGGCATGGCATGGCATGATATCATGTCATGACATGACATGATATATGACATGACATGGCATAATAATAATAGGGATAAGTCTAGATTGGGTGAAGACATTTCATTATATAAAATTATAAATCCAGATTGGGTGTAGGCACTTCATTTTAATCTAGATTGGGTGTAGGCACTTGATCTAATCTAGATTGGGTGTAGGCTACTCTGGCTGAGACCACGAGCCTCCGGACGCGATTTTTTCACTTTTTTAAGGATTTATTTTTTATTTTTCTGTATTACACCGGAGGCTCTGGTACTTTTCGCGTGAGGCCAAAAAAAAGGTTCTCCGAATGCTTCAAAAACTTCACAGTTCCGAGAATGTGGTTAGACAAGCTGAAGTTTAGCTTGGAGCGGCAGGGTCAAAAAGTCATCAGGCTCTTCACAAACACTGGAAACAAGATTTGGCAGACAGCAAAACTGTAAATCTTACAAAGTGCATAACTTTTCAATGAATGTTCTATTTTCGATCATCTAACCATCATTCCAAACTAGATTTTCACCCCCATGTCGAGCGGTATGCACGTGGTTACCTTAAATTTCATCTCTAGGCATATGAAGTACCTCGCCTCCCTAGTGGAGTCAAACACTCCCACTTTCGGAATCAACCGCAATGTTGCGCTAATATGTTGACACGTATATCGATTTCACCCGACATGTCGATATATAAAATCATATAGATATTGATAATGTTCACTTCAACGAGTTACATACTTTTTCTAGCCTTCTGACTTCGGCTACGCGCCGTGGTCGGTACTACCGGCTCTGTCTTTCTCCTTTTCTTTGAAGTCGTATGTTCCCCGCTTACCCTGCAAATGTCGCACTTGCTATTGCAATTCGCCTTTCCGATGTTCACATCTCCAAAATACATTGCTATCTTCTTGTGGCGACACATCTTTTTCTCGTCACAATATTCCTTCATGATTTTCAAGCGTTCATGACCCACATCCTGTGTTTGTGCGTTAGTAAGGGACGCAACAAGCTTATGCTGAAATCTGTATAGGCAGCCCTGACCGGGAGTCCCGGTGCAGGCCCCTGTGACAGATTCCTAGGTAGCCAACACTGGACCGTGACTGATCCGTAAGCCCGTGCTGTGACACACCGAGTGTCACATGTAGTTAGACTCGAGACCGTTCCTCGGAATTCACGGCCGGGACGTTTCAGATTCATGGCCGTGAATCCTGACTCCGTGACCGTTCCGGGTATATCTAGCTTAGGGTTTATTTCTTATGCGAGTTTATCTATATTGGTTCACTGACTGTCTGATATCTTGAACCGGGATATTCCAGTAGGTTATGGGCCCACCACGCTTCCACTGCCGCCTAGGGGCATTGCGACGCAGGCTTCGGCTCTGGTGTGTGACACTGCAGGCGCAGGTACAGTAATCACTCACCTTTAAGAAAACCCGGCGATAAGAAACCAGCCAGCTTTTTTTGGGGGGGGGAGGTACCGAAGTTGTCGAGAAAAGCTGGCTGGTTTTTTTGAGCTATGGAATCCTCGAAAATAAGAAATATGGGTGCTGGCGTTGCGGCGGAAATTTTTGAAAATGTCGCCTTTTTAAGTGTGTATCATTGGACTTTTAAGAGAATTGCGGCTGATTGAAAAATACTTGCTAATTTTACCGATTCCATAGGATCGGTGCGGCCGGGGGTACGCAAGTTGGTGGAATTAGCTGGCTGACCCCAAATCTCCGGTTTTCTTAAAGGTGAGTGATTACTGTATCACACCGGAGGAGCAGGTTCCGGCAGGTGGTGCGGCGGCATCGGCATCCGCCGTGCCGGCCCCTGCTATGCCTGTCTTGGAGAATGAGAAAGAGCTCTTGGAGCTCTACGGCTACGGCCCGCCGGTGTCCCTTCAGTCGACGCGGGTGACCACCACGGAGAAGTCCGGCGGTGAATTCGCGGGGGTTGTGGAGACTGTCTACCACGCCGCGGTTGCGCCGGTTGACTTGACCGGCTACGACACCGACGACTACGAGGATTTTGCAGACGGCAACTTCGCCGTCAAGCCGCGGGCTCCGGCCATCTCGGCCAATCATGCGTCAGAGCCCGCAGCCCACGTGCCTGAGTCTGGTGGTGCTTCCCGCACCTACGGATGTGGCAAGCCGCCATGAGGCTTCCCCGCACACGCGGGCCCGTGGGGGTTTCCTTACTTTATCTCCCTCATTCTTTTCATCTCGATCATGGGTGTGGGGGCTGCCGCCTACACGGCGGCCAATGACATCGACTCGGTGCAGGTATCGGGTCGGGCTGCACCGCAGCCTGTGCTGTGCAGGGGGGATTTATGCATCTACACTGGTATATCCGAGCTGGACCCCGTCACTTTGGGTGCAGTACTGCACTCCCCGGGTGCTGCGACGGTGGTTCACCGGCCGCCTGACCCACTGGAGAGCAGTGTTGCAAGCTACTACCGTGGACATTGTGGTGACGGTGCTCCTCTGGACTTTGACCCCGAGTAGCTTTAATTTTGGCTCTGGCAGTGCACCACTTTCTGGTGGTGTACTGAGATGTGCTTTGACCTCAACATGGTCTTCAATTTGGTTTATGCGTTGCTTTGACATCTACAATCTTCAATCTGGTTTGCTTAAACAGTGCCTTTCAGTTGTTTAGCGGGAGCTACTTGCCCGTAGGTTTCTGCACTTGTGCTAGCTAGAGGGTTCCAATTTGTGAAACAGAATAGCACAGTTGGATTAGCAGTTAGGTTTGTCACCCTAGCTCCTACCCTAACTTATCTTAACTTCTCTGACTTACCTGTCAGTCACCGCCCACAGTGCTGGGGTGGTGTGCTGAAATCTGTATAGGCAGCCCTGACCGGGAGTCCCGGTGCAGGCCCCTATGACAGATTCCTAGGTAGCCAACACTGGACCGTGACTGATCCGTAAGCCCGTGCTGTGACACACCGAGTGTCACATGTAGTTAGACTCGAGACCGTTCCTCGGAATTCACGGCCGGGAATTTCAGATTCATGGCCGTGAATCCTGACTCCGTGACCGTTCCGGGTATATCTAGCTTAGGGTTTATTTCTTATGCGAGTTTATCTATATTGGTTCACTGATTGTATGATATCTTGAACCGGGATATTCCAGTAGCTTATTAAAATCTTGTGCCGAGTATAGCAACAAACATGTGCTCTCATTGCCATCTCTACCCGCTCGTCCGATCTCTTGAACGTGCCCATCAAGTGAATGCGCCATTGAGTGATGCACAATCCACCGCACATCCGCTTTATCAATTCCCATCCCGAAAGCCGTTGTCGCCACCACTACCTTGGTCGCCCCTTGCATCCACCTCACTCATGTACACTTCGGACCGCTCGAAATCTTGCACCCATGAAAATATCCAGCTAGAATTTGTCGTGTCATGAGAAAACTCCTCCGCGCCTGCAGCTTCACAAATGCCGCGTTGTACACCATGCAACATAAAATTTGGGTCTTTGAAGCGCTCTGTACGTGGCCCGATATAAACTTGCCAGTTATCAATGGCTACTGCCCGAAAGTACTGGTAATAGTACTTTCGACGCCGAAAGTACTGTCACAAGTACTTTCACGGCATAATTTTTTTAGGGGTCTTCCCATTATTTGGGGGGGGCTGCCAATCATATCCCAGTCCCCTAAGGACCTAAACTGAGTTGTCTTATGCCCCATTGGCCGAATTTCCACTTGTAGCCTTCTCAATGGATGCTAGAAGCCAAGGGGGCAGTCATTTTTGACATGTCTGTTTCACACTTGCACTTCAAAATGGTATGGTGGCTTCAATAATTTTTTGAAGGCTCATTTTGGCGCATAGTGCCCTTCTTGAATAGTCAAATTGAAGCTGAACGGCATGTCCAATCACATTTTGGTCAATGGGCCGGTTGGCATAAGCCATAAGGCAATTGGTTCAATACGCATGCTAAACATCCACCCATGCCATTTGTAAAACCTAATTTGATCGGAGGGTAAATTAGGGTTTACTCTATATTAGAGATTGGGTTCCTTCCACAGTAGCATACATTCTTCCCAATCGATGCGACAGCTTCAACTTTTTGTAATGAATAGTTTGAATACTTTCTCTTTCCTTTCATTCGTCGGGGGGTTTTCGTTTCGACAGCATTCACATTGAAGTTTATTGCACCCCCTCTCATTTAATTATCTTCTCGTTCGCTATGCCCTCCGGTGACAGACAGGTCTCGGCCCGTACGTTCTACGCCGAGGCGTTCCTGGGATGCTGGGAAGAGACGTTAATGTACTCGCGGGGAGTTTCAACTCTGAGTGGAACCGTGCGTCAGTTCGACAGCAGTTGGGGATATCCGACTATAATTTCCCTGGGAAGGTCGTTGGTTATATCAAGGGGAATGGTCCCGCTAGCTCAGATCGTTGGAAGATATTGTACGAAGACGGCGATGAAACTATGGATGAAGAGACCCTCAAAACGTCAAACGCGCCTATAAAACTGCCGCATGTTGGTATAGCCTGGCTGAAAACCTGGTTAGTAGGTCCTTATCCTGAGGTACCAGTTCCAGAACCTCCCGTGCGCCAGCGTCGTTTGCCTGCAGTCGACGCTGCCTCCTCAGACTCCGACTCCGACTGGGACTGTGACATTGATGAAGAACTTGAGGAGGAACAAGAGGACTTTGAGGAGGAGGATGGCTGCAGTGACGGTGAGGAGGAGGCTTCTGAAGTTGTGGGTGATGAGGAAGGTGAGGAGAAGATCCAAGGCTTTGGCGACGCCGAACATTGCTTCAAGTGGTCGCAGGTCGCCGACGAGGTGGTTCAGGATCAGAGGGTCCTAGATGGTGGGAGCACTGACACTTGGCTACCACGCTTGCGCTGGGATGAGAGCTTGCTTGATGAAAACGTGATGAACACCAACTACTTGAAATACTTTTTGTTATTCTTCCCTGTTTTACTTCTTCCAGCTTGGACAGCTATGATGCAGGCGAAAGGCCAAAAGCGCTATGGCGATGCTTTCATCTCAGGGAAGCGCACGCTTAGTGTTGGACTTTTCTTGTGTTGGTTGGGTATTTGGATTTACATGCTGGTGAACCCTGGTCTGCAGCGACATGAGTACTGGAACACCACGCCAGACCCTTTGAAAATTGTGCCCAGCACCCATAACCTGAAAACGCTCTGCACATTATCGCGTCACGACTTCGACCAGATTCTTTCTGTGTTCTCTTTACCTACTTACGATTCTCGATCCAATTTCGTAGGGGCGGACTCAGCAGACTCCTGTGGGGCACCTTCAGGGACACCGTCGCCAGACCCTTTAGCGCATGTTCGACGTTTTTTTTATGCTTGCAATGAGCGTTGGGGAAAAGTCTTCAAGCCTGGCACATTTTTTTGCTTAGATGAAAGTATGTTCAAGTGGCTTGGGCGTTTTCGCATGCCTGGGTGGATGAAAGTTGGTAGGAAGCCTGATTCTATAGGGCATGATGAACTTAAGACTATGGCTTGCGCAGCTTGCAAAGTATTGTTCAAGTTTGAATTACAGGAAGGCAAGATCCCTGATAATGCGAAGAAGTTTGTCGCACAGTTTGGCGCAACTACAGCTTTAACGTTACGTATGCTTGAGCCTTTCAAGTCTGTGGGGTATGTACTTATCGCTGACTCCTGGTTTGGATCTGTGAAGGCTTGCCTCTTACTTCTCTCCTGGGGAATTTACAGCATTCTTAATGTTAAAACAGCACATAAGTTTTTTCCAAAACAACGCCTTCTCTCTGCGCTGAAAGATAAGCAAAAGGGCGAACACGTGTGTTTCCCAGCTGCAGTAAACATGTTTCCAAGTCGTCCGAAAAAAACGATATTTGCAGTAGCCCACAAGGGACCTGGCAACATGAGCAAGAAGCACAAAGCTTCCACAGCTTGGGGAAAAGATGCGGTTGGGGTCCCTCTACTTTTGGTGTCTTCAGTAGGCAGCACCCTGCCTGGTGTGACCAGACATTACATATCTCACGTTCCAGATCCAGCAGCACCGGGTATGATGAACATCACGAAAAAACAAGTTAATCAGCCTGTCGTCGTTGCGTTTTGGCGGTTGATATTTCATATCATTGATGGTCTGAATAGGCAACGCACTGGCACAGTCGCTATGCACGACGTCTGGCGGACCCAGAGTTGGGAGAACAGAGATTTTGGCGAGCTTCTGCTGATCATTATTATCAACGCTTTTAACGTTTGGAAGTTTTGCGATCAGGTTGGCAAAGCCGTACAGGCTGCCGTTCTTGCAGGCAAGAAGGTGCAACCACAGCAGCAGTTTTTTCACACCTTTGCCACGAGCTTTTCAATAATCCTTTTTTGACAGCTCAGGACAAGGAGTTTTCGACCACAGAGAATTTCGAATTCACTCAGGGTACTGGAGCTACAGAGGGCAGAACTAGCAATGTGAGCTCAAAGGACAGTGCAGCCACACTTCCGACTCCGCAGCCACTACGAGCGCACGTGCCAGTTGACACCTCTGGACAAAGTGAAATATCGGCCGGGTCTGTCGCTGAAGTTTTAAAGACTGTATGTGTGCCCCAGCCATTGCCCCAGGGCATGCAAGCAAAGTGTGGTGTGCCTGGGTGCGTCTCTAGAACGTATGACAAAAAGTCGGGCAAAACAGTCGAAGCGCCTATCAAAACGTCGACAAAGTGCGGGCGTTGCCACCTGAAGTGCGTGGATAAGCAGTCTATCAGCGCCTATGTTTGCAGTCCCTTATCAGGGAGAAGCTGCTGGTTCAAGCACCTGCTGCATGCTCACGAGTTTGGGCATGCGCACCCGCACAGGAAGTGCTCACAAGTTGCCAGCCGTAAGACGGAGAGTTACACTGGTGCCTCAGAGACTCAGGTGGCAATAGCTTCCGGCGAGATATTAAATCCCCCTCCAGCCAAACGAAAGGTTGGGCGCCCTACGGGTCCAGCGCGTAAGCAGCAGAAACAAGGTTGATTGTTTTCTCATACTTGCTACACGTACCTACGTTATTTCTTATTTGTTGCAGTACTTTTTATTTTCTTATTTTCGGTATTCAATATGGCAATATGTATAATACTAGCATGCTCATATATGCTTTGATGTATAACCCTACTATTATGTTACCTACCTGAGTAACCACTGGGTATTTAATATGTTAGGAATGTGCACTAATATCATTCTGTGTGGGAATGTAGTGGGCTCTGCGTGTTCACATTGAAGTTTAAAAAGGTCGGAAACAAAAAAATCGTGCATTCAGAGTAATTAGGCTCCAAAATTAATTTTCCTGAAATTAAATGTGGTAGTGTGACTGGAAATCTACTGTTTAATACTAGGGTTGATCCAAATCGGTTCTGCAAGCGGTGTGATACGAGTACGGTCATTAACTAATGTTAAGATCGATATAAATTATGTATACATCACTTTATAACTCACATGGATCGCAATATCGAGGAAGTTATGGCAATTTGGGTTTGGGTTTGAATGTGGCCAAAATGACATTATTGTGGAGTCTGTGACCAGCATCACGCTCGGGAGGAATGTCATAAATTGTGCAAGCTAAACATCGATTGAACCCCTCAACTCAAAGGATACTCATCTATGATGATAGTATATCGAATTTTAGAAATGTTAACGAGCTCTGTTCATTCACATATGCGGCCACCATGCACCCACATATGGCGTGCACCACATGGGCGGTGATTACGAAAATCACGATTTTTCCTGTATTTGATGAGTGCGGCCCACATCACCACGTGTTTTGATCCCCAACCTTTATCATAATAGCATGTAACGTAACAGACATTCGAATAAGGTCCCAATAATGTACGGCACCGCTTTACTCGACATTCTAGGCCCATTAACCGCACCTAATAACACATCTAGTCGAAAGTACTTGTGACAGTACTTTCAGAAATAAATTATTTTCTGGCTTTTCACACCCTACAAGTATGCTATTAATACACCAACCTAAACTTGATAACGGCACGTGTGAGTCATTTGGGAAATTAAAAAGGGTCGTAAATGAATTTTCAAAGATGTTAAACGACCCATATCACCAAGTATATAAGATATTACGCAATTTTAGCAAAGTACTTGTAATAGTACTTTCCCACCGGGCAGTAGCCATCAAGAACCACCGCCTTCAACGCAGAGCTTGAGGATAGCTGAGCTTGGACGTTCTTCTGCTGAAGTTCAGAGAATTGTAAGAATTTCTTCCGCGAGTTGCTGGGAGAGTATGCCAAGCGAAAGAATGTAGAACTCATTAACGTCATGATCAACACATTATTGTTCCGCGACACGGTAAATAACACCATGGTGAACAACACTCTGATCATCTGAAGCAGTCGGGTACTGGTGGAAGATAACAATAGAATGATACCCATCATCACTGTTTCCTTCTTTGCGGCCGCAGAGAAGTTCCCCGTTCTCGAATTCCGTTTTGCTTGCCCCGCGGCCATCACCCTCGATGCCAGCGTCGCGAGCACCGGGCAATTACGATCCAAGGCACCCCGAAAGCTAGATAGATCAAGATCTACCGATGAGATATCCCCCGTCGTTTCCCGGAAGTACAGTAAAGGCTCACACATAAGAAACTCCACCTATAAGAAAGCAGCCGCTGGAATTTTCGCGAAATTTTAAGAAAGCACTTAAGAAAGAGCCGCTGGATTTTTCGGCAAAATTGATGTCGATTTAAGAAAAATCACGCTGGAAATTTGTGGTATATGCTCCAAATTATGTATATTTAAGAAAGCGGGTGGCTGGCTTGAGGACCTGTACAATATATCCCGGTTTTGACCATATAAAGTGGAATATTGATTAAATATCATGTCGTCCTAGCTAACCGTACAAACATCAAGGCATGGTATCGATATTCAATATTTGTGTAGAGCGCGGGTGTAGAGCGCGCTTTCTCTAAGGTAGGGGCCATGCATTCTGACTTAAGGAAAGGCCTGACTGAAGGCACAATTGAGCATTCTATGATGGCATGCCTCAACACTGTTGAGTTCTAGACACATTGTATAGTATTATTATTCGGCTTCCTGTGACATGCACTCAAGCCATATTGATATATCGATATATCAATATGTGCACAATATAGTTCACTTATTGTATGGGTTGGGAAAGTCAACTGAGCATGAAAGAAGACACTGTACAGTATTAAGAAAGTGTTTCGCTGCAAGTTTTCGGCCACAACTCGGCCACGTGTCGGGATAAGAAAATCGTACGCTGGGAAACTAATGGTTGAAATCTGATCCCCGATTAAGAAAAATCTGACGCCCTCGGAGCACCCGGATAGCCCAGATTTTGCTTCAAATTAGAAACCGCGAATCGCTACGAATATTTCTGGACCGCTCGATTTAAGAAAGCCAGCCGCTACCCCCACGGCCCGGTTTTCTTATATGTGAGCCTTTACTGTAAGCAAATTCAGGGTGCTTTTGATCTTGACGAGCTCCGCATCCATCGCAACCCCAAGTGCCTCCAAATCTACATCGGGTGAATGGCGGCCCACAACGCCATCTTCCTCCCCCTCAAAGCTCGAATCTGATTCATCTGAAGCCTCTCCATCTGGAATTCGGCGTTCAGTTCTGAATGCGTAATCGACTGTTCCCCGTTCCCCCCCGTTGCGGAGCGCTCGTGTAACAAAGACGACACGTCACGATCCCCGTTCATGCATCGCCTGAGAGCGTGCTCATAACGATGGTGATGATCCGCGATCCGCGTTCTCGTTTCGCTTTGGATCGTAAACCGTCATCGGAAATCCCGAACGCACTGCACCGTTTCTTCGCGTTCCAGTAATCGATGACATCAGAAATGTCAATGACATCAGATGTCAGCAGAAATGTCACTGGCGCGCCATGGCGCATGGACACAGTATCGTGAGCTCTTGACTTCCCATTTAGTCTTACGTGCGTCTCCGAAGTTTGAAAGCACGGAGCCGAAAACCACACTGCAAACTCTGATTAGATCAGCCTAAATAATTTGATTGTATTGTGTTGCTAGTATAAAATAGTTTCTGATATTTTCGCGTACCGTATATTTTCCGCAGGTGGTTGGTCATTGCGTGGTCGCCGCAAGCAAGATGCGTTTGGTGTTTACGTAACCCACACACCCACGCACTTTGTCGCTTGCCCAAAACTATGATTTACCCCATAATTTTCGAACGAAATTTTGAGAGTAGATCCTGCCTGCGCACCTATTTTCCTTTCGTAATTCACTTACAGTGTTCGCAATTTGAAGTCCATGAGCACGTTTGAAAATGGTCCATGGCCGTTGGTCACCCACGGAATGAGCGGACACCATTCCCGCCAGGTGCGCTCACAACCTTTTAGCATGATCGGAAAGGTGCATCTACCTGCGCACCTTGATTCATTGTGATATCCTGAAGGGCAGGTGAGTTGGTATAGGGACGCTCGACATTTGATGTGGGGCTAGGAGCTCCCACGTTACGTGATGATTAAGTGATTTTTAAGTACTTGTTTTGTGTGCGTTATCTGCCTTTAGGCTAGCTAGTTGGAAAAATGTGCTTTCAAATTGAATTCTTCGATAGAATTTTACAAGTGTGTGTGCCTGTTTGCATGTTTTTACTGGATCGTGAAAAACTGGGCCTTTTCAGCTTCTAAAAAGGCCCAGTCTAAGTTCCAAGTGTCGCAACTCAAAATTGCATAACAACCGCCCCATGGCTCTTGGCGAGGAGGCGGGATATAAATATCCGACGCACCGATCCCAGTTACCACCCCAATTGCTTTTGGGCTCTGGTGGTGTGGAAACACTGGGAATCTAAGGTATGTCTCCATGCTTTCCGTAGCATGTCTTTTGCAGTCATTGCTACTACAGTTAGTAGCAGTGCAACTTGTAGCGCGATTTGCACTTGCATAAATAGCGAGTATCGTGATATAGGTGCTTGTAGTTTTTAAGGTCCGACGATGCGAACTTTGTTTTAGATAGACAGTTCGCTCAAATGAGGCTGGGAGTGCGTTAGCCTTCGGCACGCCCTGGGGTGAAACCCAACCCAGCCAATTTAAGGTACGCTCTTGTCCTTGTTTGAGCTTTTTATTGCATCGCACTTGGTTTAGTCTTTCTTTTAATTAAGAGAGTCGGGTGTGTGTCGGGATAGTGACGGCAGGGAGCTTTTCACTTGTTCAACGACTCGATGAGGGATGGCCTTGCATAGTCAACACAGGTATATGCCTCGTGACAAGTTGCTCGAATAGTATGCAATTATGATTTTGCTAGACTAGTTTGCACTTAAATAAACTTGCTTTCAATTGTCCTGTCGGCACAATTTGCTGGTTAGTATTTCTTGCACAGTCACACGATTTTAGATTTTAATAAGAATCGTGTAACGCATCAAACTGCATCTGTCCTTCACAAAAAAACCTGAATGCCTAGGACAGCAACATCGCTCCTTGCCTTCACTGTAGGTAGAACCTAGAGTTCCTCAGTCTAAATATGCGATTCAGTGGGGAGGACACTGTTATCGTGCAATCCTTTGTGCCTGAACCAGCTCGCGGGAACCATTGCGATTGAACTGCTGTGCCTAGGACAACAACATCGCTCCTTGCCTTCACTGTAGGTAGAACCTAGAGTTCCTCAGTCTAAATATGCGATTCAGTGGGGAGGACACTGTTATTGTGCAATCCTTTGTGCCTGAACCAGCTCGCAGCTCGCGGTGGAACCATTGCGATTGAACTGCTGGGTAATAGTTAGGCGAACTGGGCCGGATTCCCTTTAGGTAATCCTTCCCCACTTAGAGTGGTGGTTTATTTTTTATTTTCTTTATTTTCTTTTATCAAACTGTTTTGTTTTAATGTATAGACTTATTTTAGCTATTGACTTTTAGTATTCTATAACGAATATCAACTGTAAGCTCGGTTTTCACATAAGCTGTTTGCATATTTTATTTGGTCGGTGCAAATCCTGCAACCCTATGAGAAATATTTCATTTAGCATAGGTATCAAAATATTACACCTCCTTTGTGGCGTTGCAAAAACGAACTCCCTTGGCCACACATTGGTGATTGCGCCATTGAAGGAACCATTGTGGTCACGCTTTCTACTCTTGTAGAAGAAGGCGCCTGCACCCTTGGTCTGCGGGTTTGTTTGGAGCGCCCTTGATCCGCGAGCAACAAGGTATTGGCCTTGTTGTGATGTATGGCATCTTGGGTTTGAGTAGGTCTGACACTCTTGTGTCTGTGACCACTTGTCTCCCGTTGCGCCACAAAGAGGTGTAATATTTTGATGCAAAAATAATTTTCCACATATGTGCTCCCGTGTTTTAGATCTTTTAGGATATGTGTGATTACTATAAAAGTATGGTATGGTACTGCGCACTTTCTGGTCTTACATAAGATCAAGATAAGCATGTTATTTTTCACTATGTTCTTTGAGGTTTTGGAACCAAGCCATTCTCACACAGCATGGGGTGTTGGGTATGGTAAGGCAGAAACTTCAAAGGAGCGGGACTGTGAAGAACGAACGTGCATTAAGGTAATTGTATTCGCTCTCATAACCTCACAACCCACACTCCGGACCACTCACTAAAAATTCATTACTCACTCTATTACGCATTCACTCAACTCAACTCAGCTCAGCTCATCTTAGCTAAGCACTTAGCGCCAAACTCAACGCCAAAGTTGAGCTTAGCTTTTGAGCTCATATCAGCTAAGCGTGTCAGTTTCGCTCACGTCAGCGTGTCAGCTAAGCTCAACTCAGCTCAACTCAACTCAACTCACCTCAACTCTATGAGTGAAAACAACTCAGCTCAGCTTATCTTAGCTCAGCACTTAGCGCCAAACTCAACGCCTGAGTTGAGCTTAGCTTTTGAGCTCATATCAGCTAAGCGTGTCAGTTTCGCTCACGTCAGCGTGTCAGCTAAGCTCAACTCAGCTCAACTCAACTCAACTCAACTCACCTCAACTCTATGAGTGAAAACAACTCAGCTCAGCTTATCTTAGCTCAGCACTTAGCGCCAAACTCAACGCCTGAGTTGAGCTTAGCTTTTGAGCTTAGCTTAGCTTAGCTTTTGAAAAAAAAACACACATATCCTATCACAGGCATAACGGTGGTATAGAGATACACATATATCCTACCACAGGCATAGCACACGCACAGAGAGGTACACGCGTATCCTAGCATAGGAATAACACAACAGGCACACACATATACACACATATTCCAGTCTATGTTGTATTATCCCGTACCTGTAACTGTGTGTCAGCTCAACTCGGTTTGTCAGCTCCGCTTAGTTTAGCTTGTTAGCTTATATCAGCTCAGCGTGTCAGCTTTGCTCCTGTCAGCGTGTCAACTAAGCTCAACTTAGCTCAACTTAGCTCAACTTAGCTCAACTCGACTAAGCTCTGCTCAACTCGACTCAGCTTTGCCCAACTTTGCTGTTTGCTTTGCTTTGCTTCTCAGTTGAGCTCAGCATGTCAGCTTATGTGTGTTGAGCTTTACCACGATTCGTTCCTCGGGATGGCCACTCAAAACATGGACGTGCGCTACTCGGAGACCAACAAGCAAGCATCACCTTCCCAAAAAGAAAAAAATGCGGATAATAAGACAAAAAAATTCAGCACGAGCAATAGAAGAAAAGGGAAAGAAAACTCTAGAAGCCAGATGGCCAGTGGCCCAAGCTTGAAAGACTAGGCCGTCGAGTATGAAATAAATGAGAACTCGTGCACGAAGTCACAAGCTGTGGTAAGTACTTATTTACCCTTTGTTGTTTTTTGCGCATGAGTTCTTTTCAACTGCTACTCACTGTGGCACTATCGCATGTGCAGACAGAGGTGCCAAACACCTTCAGCAAGGAGTATTCAAGAATGTTTACCCAAGTTAAAAGATGGAATACGACACAATCGCGTGTGAAGCTTGCGCAACCAACCAAGTGGCTTGCAACTTTGACAAAAATACCCCAACACCAAAACGCTATAGGAGTGGGAAGTATAGATGAGAAAGAAGAAGAGTATAATAGCCAGTGATACCATCTTAGTGGAGACCGTATGAACATATGCAAATGAAGTAGCTTGTGTACTCAAAGGTGTATCTATTTATGTGGATTTGTTGATTTTTTTCTTTTTGAATTTGCCTCCTGCTTTCTAGCCTTGTGAAAGTCTACCTTTTTTTTAATGTGCGGTTCATGGTACTTGCCTTGAATGCTTGAATCGACCCTTGGACTTATCATGAGTGTCCCCCCATCGATTCAGGATCGTTCCAGTACTTGGAGCGTTCCAGGATCGTTCCCGTACCTGGAGCGTTCCAGGATCGTTCCCGTACCTGGAGGGAAAAATATTTAATTTAGATTATTTATTGCTGATTTTAGATTAACTCTTTTTCATGTTGATTTTAGATTAAGTTTTCTTTATGTCATCCGGCTATGCCCATGCCCGGTGGTCCTTTTCACGACTCCTGTTCAAATCATGTGCACACAGGTCAAACGCACTAGTTCCCGCTAGCCATCATGAGGAAGCCTCCAAAAAGCTTTGTTCGCTGGCGTGTTCTGCTTTTAAAAAAGGCCCCTGTACTTCTTCTATATCCTAAACCCTTTGACTTGCCTTTTACCGCTGCACGCGACCGGCAAGCATCTTTGAAACTTCCGAGTTTCAAAGATGCGTTTTATATTTTGGGTGCACCCTAATTTTACAAAACGGCCGAGCGCTTCCCGTTTGTGCGGGATATTCACATTTATTCAATGGAATATTTCATATGGATTAACACACATAAGCACGAAGGCATCGGCCACGCATCTTTGAAACTAACGAGTTTCAAAGATGCGTTTTTTGTCATTTGGGTGCGCATACCCAAATAACAAATCAGCCGAGCGCTTCCCGTTGGCGTGGGGTATTCAACGCTTGAATGTTGAATATTCATTGTAATATGAGTTAGCAAGCGAGGTTGCAAAGGCATCGGGACAGAATCTATGAAACTGTCCTATGCCTTTGCCTTTGGGTTTGGGTTCGAACGTGACACCCAAACCCAAAGATGCCAAACAGCCGAGGGCTTCCCGTGCGTCCTAACGCACGAAACTTGGCACGAATACTACCATGGTACATATATTTAAGTTACGAGAAGCTCAAGGCTTCAAGTTACTTGTGCGCGAAACGCGCAATCTATTTCTAAGGCAGATGTTTTGGGTTTGGGTTCGAACGTGACACCCAGACCCAAAGATGCCAAACAGCCGAGGGCTTCCCGTGCGTCCTAGAGCACGAAACTTGGCACGAATACTGCCAAGATACATATATTTAAGTTACCAGAAGCTCAAGGCTTCAAGTTGCTTGTGCGCGAAACGCGCAATGTATTTCTAAGGCAGATGTTTTGGGTTTGGGTTCGAACGTGACACCCAAACCCAAAGATGCCAAACAGCCGAGGGCTTCCCGTGCGTCCTAACGCACGAAACTTGGCGCGAATACTACCATGGTACATATATTTAAGTTACCAGAAGCTCAAGGCTTCAAGTTACTTGTGCGCGAAACGCGCAATCTATTTCTAAGACAGATGCTTTGGGTTTGGGTTCGAACGTGACACCCAAACCCAAAGATGCCAAACAGCCGAGGGCTTCCCGTGCGTCCTAGAGCACGAAACTTGGCACGAATACTGCCAAGATACATATTTTTGAGTAACTTGAAGCTCAAGGCTTCAAGTTACTTGTGCTCGAAACGCGCAATGTATTTCTAAGGCAGATGTTTTGGGTTTGGGTTCGAACGTGACACCCAAACCCAAAGATACCAAACAGCCGAGGGCTTCCCGTGCGTCCTAGAGCACGAAACTTGGCACACATACTGCCAAGATACATATCTTTCAGTAACTTGAAGCTCAAGGCTTCAAGTTACTTACTTTTCAAGCAGAACACGCCGTGAGTGTCTATTGTGGCAAAGATGGCAAATAATAAAAGTCATTATGCGTAAAGAGTCGTTATTCACGGCCGTGACTTTTAGATTCACGGCCGTGAATCTTTCCGAATGGAACCAAAAACCGTTCGATTAAAATCGGACGGTTTTGGTTCCATTCGGACATATGGACATCACGGCAAGACAACTCTTCAGTGTAATATTTCGCATGGCATGGCGATAGCTCAACAGGTACAGTGCAGCGTCATGGATGCATGCACCGGTAATAGCCGGATGAGATAAAAAAAACTTAATCTAAAATCAACATGAAAAATGGGTTAATCTAAAATCAGAGAGAAATAATCTAAATTAAAATGCGTTCCAGGATCGTTCCCGTACCCGGGGCGTTCCAGGATCGATCCCGTAAGAAACTTCCCTCCCGGGATCGATCCCGTTCCGGATCACGAAAAGAACGATCCCGGATCGCCTCGCCATTTTCCAGATGTCGGGAGGAAGGCTCTCTGGACAAATCGACTTCGTCCTCCACCACCATCTCGGAAGCAGGCTCTTCCTCAAGCTCAGTAACGGCGGTGTCCACCGGCGGATGCAATTGTACAGGCGCACTCATTGTGGTTAACACATGCTCCCGGATGTGGCGTAGCATTGAAGTGTGCTTACTAACGGACGGTGAGCGCAACAACACATCGATGCACGCAACCATCTCATCACATGAGGGAGACGCGGTCTCAACATCCACATCCGCACCACCATCTCCATGCACCTCAACGGCACCATCCACATCGGCCATCGACGTATCGAGACCATGCGCAACCTCACATCTCGTATCAAGAACATCATCGTCCATCGCAAGCATAGTAGGCGCATTAGTGAATTCCGCAAACAAAGTAATCCGACCATTTTGATCTATATCTCTTCGATTTTAGTAAAGTATTCCTTTCTTCTTTGCAGCACGTGTGCCGATGAGTGCCACGAAATTTTGCACGATCGTACTTCTTCGCGAACCAGTTATGTAGTCCACCCGCAGAGATGTCGAAGGTAGCATCGC
Organism: Cymbomonas tetramitiformis; assembly: GCA_001247695.2. Lineage (NCBI taxonomy): Eukaryota > Viridiplantae > Chlorophyta > Pyramimonadophyceae > Pyramimonadales > Pyramimonadaceae > Cymbomonas > Cymbomonas tetramitiformis. The sequence continues at coordinate 24,600 of LGRX02021385.1, forward strand.
CTTCCACGTCGTCACTCACGATGCATTTGTTCGTGACAAACGCAATATCTTCCCACCAAGATGGGTTATTGACCACATAGTGCTCGCGGAGGTCAGTCACATCTAAGTGGCGATCAACACGGGACGCAACATCATCATGATTCAGATACAAGCTCTTGAATATAATAATGGCATACAAGTGGATCTCGAACCGCTGGATGTTATCCTTAGAAGTTGGCCACTTCATTCTATTTAACCAAAAATACCCAACAACCCAACATCTCACCCTGTTCAGTTCACCGACGTTTTTTATGTATGTGTTGCTGGCGCCACCCTTACCCCCCCCACACCTAAATGCCCGCCACAGGCGGCTCGGCTGTCCAAATCAGCTTTTGAAAAATGCTCCTAACTCCCCATGCACCCCCCCCACACATTTATATGCACAACTCCACCTATCTCCGACCCTGTATCAGATCCTGCTGTGTTCAAACCCTGTTCAGTTCCCCGACAATTTGCATCTAGGCGCTGCTGGCGCCACCCCTACCCCCACGCACCAAAATGCCCGCCACGGGCGGCTCGGTTGCCCAAATCTACTTTTGAAAAATGCTCCTAACTCCCCATGCAGCCCTTCACACATTTAGATGCACAGCTCTACCTGTCTCTGACCCTATATCAGATCCTGCTGTGTTAAAATCCTGTTCAGTTCCCCGACAATTTGCATCTAGGCGCTGCTGGCGCCACCCCTACCCCCACGCACCAAAATGCCCGCCACGGGCGGCTCGGTTGCCCAAATCTACTTTTGAAAAATGCTCCTAACTCCCCATGCAGCCCCCCACACATTCGTATGCACAGCTCCACCTGTCTTCGACCCTGTATCAGATCATTACGCACCAAAATGCCCGCCACGGGCGGCTCGGTTGCCCAAATCTACTTTTGAAAAATGCTCCTAACTCCCCATGCAGCCCCCCACACATTCATATGCACAGCTCCACATGTCTCCGAACCTACATCAGATCCTGCTGTGTTCAAACCCTGTTCAGTTCCCCGACAATTGTATGTAGGCGTGGCTGACGCCACCCCTACCCCCACGCACCAAAATGCCCGCCACGGGCGGCCCGGTTGTCCAAATCTACTTTTGAAAAATGATCCTAACTCCCCATGCAGCCCCCCCACACATTTAGATGCACAGCTCCACCTGTCTTCGACCCTGTATCAGATCACTTCCCCGACAATTTGCATCTAGGCGCTGCTGGCGCCACCCCTACCCCCACGCACCAAAATGCCCGCCACGGGCGGCTCGGTTGCCCAAATCTACTTTTGAAAAATGCTCCTAACTCCCCATGCAGCCCTCCACACATTCATATGCACAACTCCACCTGTCTCCGAACCTATATCAGATCCTGCTGTGTTCAAACCCTGTTCACTTCCCCGACAATTGTATGTAGGCGTGGCTGACGCCACCCCTACCCCCACGCACCAAAATGCCCGCCACGGGCGGCTCGGTTGTCCAAATCTACTTTTGAAAAATGCTCCTAACTCCCCATGCAGCCCCACACACATTCAGATGCACAGCTCCACCTGTCTGAATTGGAAGATTTTTTGAAGCTTATTGTTTTGATGTTTTTTACATTATTTTAAACATATCATGCCAAAAAAATAGGGTGGTTATAATTTTGGAAGTTTTTCTCATCGTACGAGGCGGGGTTTTCAGAATTCTTACGATCGCACTAGTCGCGTGACTAGTGCGGACTCAAGCGACACACGGCCATACGGGGCACCCGGCGATGAACCAACGACAGTCCGGTTACTCATGATCATTTTGGAAGCATTTCAAACCAAAAACAAAAAAATAAAAGATTTGGAAGGAGTGACTTCTTCCAATTCAGAGCGTTCGTCGTTCATGCAGCCCCCCACACATTCATATGCACAGCTCCACCTGTCTTCGACCCTGTATCAGATCAGTTCCCCGACAATTTGCATCTAGGCGCTGCTGGCGCCACCCCTACCCCCACGCACCAAAATGTCCGCCACGGGCGGCTCGGCTGTCCAAATCTACTTTTGAAAAATGCTCCTAACTCCCCATGCAGCCCCCCGCACATTCAGATGCACAGCTCCACCTGTCTCCGACCCTGTATCAGATCAGTTCCCCGACAATTTGCATCTAGGCGCTGCTGGCGCCACCCCTACCCCCACGCACCAAAATGCCCGCCACGGGCGGCTCGGTTGTCCAAATCTACTTTTGAAAAATGCTCCTAACTCCCCATGCAGCCCCCCACACATTCATATGCACAGCTCCACCTGTATTCGAACCTACATCAGATCCTGCTGTGTTCAAAACCTGTTCAGTTCCCCGACAATTTGCATCTAGGCGCTGCTGGCGCCACCCCTACCCCCACGCACCAAAATGCCCGCCACGGGCGGCTCGGTTGTCCAAATCTACTTTTGAAAAATGCTCCTAACTCCCCATGCAGCCCTTCACACATTCAGATGCACAGCTCTACCTGTCTCCGACCCTGTATCAGATCCTGTTGTGTTCAAACCCTGTTCACTTCCCCGACAATTTGCATCTAGGCGCTGCTGGCGCCACTCCTACCCCCACGCACCAAAATGCCCGCCACGGGCGGCTCGGTTGTCCAAATCTACTTTTGAAAAATGCTCCTAACTCCCCATGCAGCCCCCCACACATTCATACAGTAATCACTTAGTAATAAGAAAACCCGCCGATAAGAAAGTAGCCAGCTTTTTTGATTTCTTCACAATATTTAACACATAACACTCCATACTTAAGATCTCTATATAAATAAGAAAGTTGCTAGGCTGACCTAAAATTCCTGTTTTCTTAAAATCGAGTGTTTACTGTATGCACAGATCCACCTGTCTCCGACCCTGTATCAGATCCTGCTGTGTTCAAACCCTGTTCAGTTCCCCGACAATCTGCATCTAGGCGCTGCTGGCGCCACCCCTACCCCCACGCACCAAAATGCCCGCCACGGGCGGCTCGGTTGTCCAAATCTACTTTTGAAAAATGCTCCTAACTCCCCATGCAACCCCCCACACATTCATATGCACAGCTCCACCTGTCTTCGAACCTACATCAGATCCTGCTGTGTTCAAAACCTGTTCAGTTCCCCGACAATTTGCATCTAGGCGCTGCTGGCGCCACCCCTACCCCCACGCACCAAAATGCCCGCCACGGGCGGCTCGGTTGTCCAAATCTACTTTTGAAAAATGCTCCTAACTCCCCATGCAGCCCCCCACACAAGCATAGGCCATACTTTGGCTTTTATTTATCATACAATATATTCAGTTTACTCTATAACTCAAACATTATCATCTTGTTCTCCACCTAGGGTTTTCATGCCTACATAAGATTACCAACGTGTCACAAGCAAGCTATAGCACGCGCAAGTGCTTTAGTTTTGTACACGCTAGATAAGGACTAGAGGCACAAATATCACCTTATGTGACGTTTCCACTATTCAAGTTGAAGTTCTAGAAGTTACAAATCTCAATTGTCTCTATTCGCTCCTGTGGTCATAGGACACCCCCAAATCCCTTTAGGCATCTCAAAACAAACCCCCATAGGTATGCATAACTCAAAGTAATATGCATAAGGAACCCTTCGATAAAGTCCGCACCTCCATCGCGGTTTCATGGCTAAAGATTTGGGTGTGTCACACTTCACAAATCTATACCGCAATCGCGCCTGCAAGCATATTGCACCCCAAATACCTTTTAGACATCTCCAAACATCCTCCCATACGTTCGAAAAACGCAAAGTACTGAGCATAACGAACCACTGGAAAAAATCCGCACCTCCATCCCTGTCCCACAGCTCAAGTTATAGTCGTGTCTAATGCGCCCATTATATACCGCAGTAGCGCCTGCACGCA
>LGRX02021387.1:0-23116 GCA_001247695.2 Cymbomonas tetramitiformis
TAACGCACCTCTTAATCAGTATGCTAAGTTTTGGTGCTTCGTATTTATTTCTCAGACCTGTATCTCACGCAGCTGGACAGTGACTTACGGGCCCCCGTACGTCACTGTCCAGCTGCGTGAGATACAGGTCTGAGCGGGTACGAGCCAGCGTTGTGTTTTGATATCTTTTTCGGCCGCACATGGACGAGGTCGGACACGTCATGCCTTTCGGAGATCGAAGTGACAATATAATTATTGTGTCGACTGATGACATCTTTGAAGAAACTTTTATATTTTCAGAAGGAGGTGGGGGAAATTTTGGGAAATGTCATTCTTGAAAGGCGGAAGAATTTTTGAGGCAGATCTGTAAATTAAAATTCAGAATTCAAATTTCTATTCCAGGAAGGTCACTTTTCTATTCCAAGATCGAAGTGACAATATAATTATTGTGTCGACTGATGACATCTTTGAAGAAACTTTTATATTTTCAGAAGGAGGTGGGGGAAATTTTGGGAAATGTCATTCTTGAAAGGCGGAAGAATTTTTGAGGCAGATCTGTAAATTAAAATTCAGAATTCAAATTTCTATTCCAGGAAGGTCACTTTTCTATTCCAAAATAATAATATTCCGCAAGGTTCGTTTGGTCGCCTCTTTAAAGGGGTTGTTGTCTGAGGGCATATTACCAAGTATTTGTGGGGACATATGGTCCCAAGGTGGCATATCCAATTTCGGTATCTTGGCATAATTATTGGCTAGACGAGAACTTTGACTACCATGAGAAACTCCTAGCAGCGATTCCGGTTTCAAGCGTCAGGCACACTGCAATCGAGTCGGAGAAGGCTACCAAGATCGCTTGTGCTGATGTTGGGCTAAGAGAGTACGATGACTCCGTGGATAGTGGGGTTGATACAGTTACGGACTTCGTGCATGCTACTTGCTCGGACAATGCAAGCAACATCGTTTCTGGTTGGGAGACTTTTGACGGCCACGAGTGCTGCGACCACACCATCGCCCTCATCGTTCTCACCTTTCTGGAACAAGCAAACGTGAAAAGGGTGTTTTGCAAGCTAAGGGGGATGACCGCGCACTTCAATCACTCGGTGGCGTTGGAGCGAACTTGTTGAAGCAGTGTCAACAACGTCATCATTTAGTGGAGTCCAAGCCCTCCCAAGATAACGACACCCGTAGTGGTTGGGGAGGTGCTTACAAACAAGCACTTTGGTATTACTGTATCAGAATCAGGTACACACCCTTCCCATAAATTTTACCATGTTTGTTGTGGGTTACACCCTTTTTTATGTCGTGAAAAAAGGTGCAACCGTTCTGCGTTATTGAGTTGTGTATGTGCTAACACTATTGGAATAGTTGAGCTACAAAATGCTCACCTTAACACGCCGATCGTGTTTGCACGTAGGTTGCCGTCCAAATGTATGATGTGGAGTTCCCCACAAAGGCGGGGACTGCTGCCCCCGACCCCGACGCTACGGCAGCGTCTACCGCAATCACCAACTTTCAATCTATGAGTGGGACATAGTTAGAAAAGCTATGTATGTGCTTCGGTACATGAAGGAAGGTGTGGATGTCCTCCAGACCAACAAGAACGTCACCTCCAACCTTTTCCTGCATGTCGCTGGTCGATTGGCCTACATTGCCCACGCTGACACCCCGTTGAAATTCGGGAACAGCAGAGTCGCAATCACCAATGAGGACGTGCGGGAAGCTCGAGAGCGTATGTACCAGGCTTGCTGCTCGCGCTGGTTTACTAAATTGATGGACTGCAAGTTGGAGGATTTTGCGGTCGCGACACTACTGGATCCACGGCACAAGAGCTTCAAGTTCAAGCTCGCTGGAAGATGGATGCGAGGTATGTTTGCCTTCATGTGCAGTGTTCTAATGTGTTGGTTTGTGTGCTCTATTTTGGCATGGGATCTGTGTTTGTCTCTTAACCAACGTGGGTGTAAAATGAAAGTGAAAGAGTGTTTGTGTGTCCCTGTTGCTATAAAGGCAAGCTCACCTTGAAACAGGTTGAAAACTGGGCTGCGAACATCTTCAACAAGGATTGGAAACCGAAGCCCGTTGAAGTGGAGGAGGGGCAGGAAGCAAAACGGCGGAAGATTGATGACAGTAGTACCAAGTTAGAATGTTTCCTGTTTGACTCAGATGATGAAAGTGAGGATGAGGAACAAGAGGAAGTAGGTGGAGAGGTTGAGGGTGAGGTAGATGAGTTGCAACAGCGTATTTGTTGCTGCCTGATGCAAAGCCTGGTGATTGGAGTGGTGGAGGAAGCATTCATCACAGTTCCCTAACTTAGGCAAGATGGCACGCCAGTTTCTAGGCGTGCCAGCATCCACCGCTGGAGTAGAGAGGGCTTTTTCATCTGTCACTTTCATGCATTCTGATTTGAGGAAAAGTCTAGCAGAAGGCACCATTCAGCACTCGCTATTGGCTGCAATGAATTAGGATGCAGAATAGTTGAATAGATAGCGAGCAAAAACGGTACATAGTCCTGTGATTTGCGGTGTATAACTTATTTGCCAGTTTGACTCACCTGCTAGTGGTATATCGATATTATCGATATTATCGATATCGGTTGAAATTTGTTTAATATCAGTATTGATCGATAGCTCGCTACGAATTATCGAAATCGATCGATATGCATTGGGTGTCTATTTTCTCATATCGGTATTGATCGGTAGAAGGTTAATATCGATCGATACCGTAGGCCTTTAAAAAACAATTATCGTTATCGATCGATATGGAAGTGAAAATTATCGTTATCGATCGATAACCTCCGGCTCAACCGATACCGAGTTCAAGGAGGGGATCTACAGGTCCTTGTAGGTCCCGGTAGGTCCCGGTAGGTCCCGGTAGGTCCCTGTCGAGGTTCGGTATCGTTTGTCTGATATTCTGATACCGTCGATATATCAGAATATCAGAATCAATTGATAGTGAAGTTGTGCACTATCAGAATATTGGAATCGATTGATCACACCAATCATTTATCATAATCGATTGATGATAAAAATGAAAATAATAAAAAACTATCAATACCACGCGGAACAACCGATACCGAACCTTGGAAAATATAGGTGAATTTCAAAAAAATATAGGTGAAACCTGGAAAAATATCATATATATATATATATATATATCGATACCGTGCCTCGGTGTTAACCTGAAAGGAAGCACGAAATGCCTCGGGGTGTTGAGGATATGTATAAGGCATATTTGTATACAACGTATATCGGAAAGGCCGGTGGAAACACTGAAAACTCACAGCTGACTTAGATAGGTAGGAAACACTGGGTTAGGGTATTGAGCGGTCACGGTGTGAGGGGGAAGATGCACGTGTCACGGAACTGCGAGGGGTGACACCAGGAGACACTCACCCTCACCTTATGATGGGGTAGAAAGTGGTCTCCCCATGAACCTTGTAGGGTTTTTAGGGTTTTATATACACTTTACATACACGGTAATAGCAAGCACGGACTCTTGTTACATTGAGCTACATCGGACATAACTATGATAGCAGATGTTTGGAATCCAGACACACACGGCTTGGAGATCCAGACACATACGGCTTGGAGCTTATAGAGTTTACAGAAAGAAACGCGATGCATACAAAATTCTTCGCGTTGTGCGGATATCATGCTTAAGCTAAAGCACACTTTGACGGATGCACTCCTGAAACTTGATCAAGAATCGTTCGCCACGGCTGATTGCTTGTGGACTGCATCAACAGAGCTTTTTCCCTCTCTGCTACCGCTTGCACACCTCGAGCGTTAAGACGGATTTCAAAAGTGAAACTCAACCTAGGTGACCATATTGGCGCCACTCTGTGTCGACAAGCGGGATAAACTCCATCAGAAAACCGGGCCAGCTCTCGGTTTGCGATTACGACCACTTCGTTCGTTCCAAGCATCAACCTGTGAAGAGAAGCTGATAAATCAAGCCATATTTCAAGCAAGGAAGGTGGACAGCTTCCTAAGCTTCGATTCATCCGTCGAGGTGAAGCAGGGACAGGACTTGGCTCCTCAGTTCAAGTGCAAGCAAAGAAAACTCGACGGCCATCACAACCGATCTTGAATGCACCCCTTCACTGTATGCAGCAACGGCAGGATGCATATTCGTGTTGAATAAATTGAAGTGCAATGTATGTTACGCTCTTTGTGTTGGAAGAAATTCCACAAAGTGCGCACCTATCCCAGGTGTCTCTTTGTCGATCGTATACTTCAAGCGCGCTTTCGTTGTCAGCAATCACCGTGACCCATCCCTTGTCTTCGTGAGCAGTGCAAGGTGAAGGGCTCGTTTCGTCCACGCCCGGGTAGAAAAAAACGTCAAGGACCGTGCTTGAACCATCGAAGAAGTCGGCAACGCAAGTGTCAACACAGCTGTGTAGGCACGCCTCTGCTACTCTTTGGAGCGACGCGTGTGACATATGCAAGTCCTCAATTAAAGGTGTCATTGGTTTGCAACTTTCTGTTTGACAAGGCTCTTCCGATTTGCAGGTCCACCTTAGTTGTACTCTCTGTTTGAATGACTCCACATCGATGGCGACGTGACGGTTGCAGTAGGTCTCGAGACCCGGCAGCGTGGTCCCATCGGACTCGTGGTGAGGTTCGACCTGCCCTAAAGTCCGTTGGAGTTCCTCAAAGGGTCTTCTGATCACTTCGTCGTCGAGCTGCAGCACCACGTAGCTGTGTTGAGCAAGTTCATCTTGAAACGTTCTCACGGCCTGCGGATTTCTCTCGTATAAGCAACGGAAATTATGTGCGCCCTTGCTCGAACTTGGACACATTTATAAGCTGCACCTTTGGGGGTGTCACGCACAAATTTGTCAATAGTTTACTTGAAACGCGGCGTTTAAGAGCTATTCCCTGCGTCACAACTTCCTTGTACAGGCCAGCTGTGGAGTAGTAGTCGTTACTATTGAGACAGCCACTGCGTGCAAGATACGATTCGCGTTGAGCTTTAAAACAGGGTGTCCAAAACGTAGGTAGGATATTGAGGCTTCTCGTCGTAAAAAGTATACTGTTCAACTAGAGCTCAAAGTGGTTCTGAAGTCAGACGTGATTCGAAAACCTAAAAGGTTCAAAGAGTCCCAACCGCAAGCCAGTTCGTCACATCCGATCGCTCGTCGCGTCGTCGTGAAGTTTTATTATACAGTAGTGAAAAGTCTGAAGCGAACGTCCCAGCGCGCCAAGTGTCGAAGTTTCGTGACACCACACGCGCGATGCTTCGGTGAGACGCAGATGCAGACGGTGACTTCTTCTGACTACAGTACAGTACTGTATGGCCGTCTGTCCTCAGGCCCGTCCTTAAATCTGGTTTTGAGATTACGCGAGTCGCGTCGCGTCGCGTCGCGTCAGGCGTCACGTCTGACCAGATTTAAGGATGAATAAATCGGCGTACTGCGACTGTGTGCACGACGGCCCATGCGTACGTGGCGTCCAACGTGGTTACGTTTTATTATATCTGGAATGGGTATAAAAATAAATACACGATTTTCGGAAACGAAAAGGGGGTTGGGTCAGAAAAAAAGTGGGAATATTTGGGGGAAGGGAAAGGAAATAGGGAGGTTATAAGGGGGGGATGAGGGGTTGGGGAGGGGGGTGGAAGGGAAGGGGGATGCAGGACAGATGAAATCAGGAGTTGATAAAGGGGGGGTAGGGGGGAGGGGAGTGTATATACGGGGTGAGCAGAGGGGGGATAAAAAATTGGGGGTTTTAATGGGGGGGAGCGGTGGGGAAAAAAAAGGCAAGGGGGGGCGGCGAAAGGGGGGGAGATCTGTATTTTATACGACGAATTTTATCCAAAGATCTGTGAAGGCGTCGCACCTGCCTACGTGGAGCGTACACTTGCGTCGCATATCCAAGAAGCGTCCATTTTTTTAATCTCCGATTTGATCTGACGAACAGTTTTCAAATTTTGCCTACGTGGAACCAAAAAACGCGACACAAGAGCGTCGCGTCGCGTAAATGTTGGACAAATTATCTCTGCGTAGCATGCTACGCAAAAGATCTTTGGCCAAACATCTCCGCGACGCGACGCTCTTGCGTAACTTTTGCGTAGCGCTTTACAGTTTTCCAACCAATCAAATCGCTGCGATCAAAAGTTACGCGACGCGACGAATTTTCATTTTACCCAAACCAGATTTAAGGACGGGACTCAGTAATTCAGCCGGAATCGTCCTTAACACTGTATCGCGCGTCAAAACATGTGACTTTCGCGCGCTGTAAGCTTTTCCGATCTACCGATTAGAGTCACGTGTGGTTCTCGAGTCATTTCATTAACAAATGCATATCTAAAACTGAAACCGTTAAATGCTATGCGATTTTTTCCTATTTATAATTTCGAAAATCTGAGCACACCACGTGGAAGCCCGCGGAGAGCGCTTTAAAGTTACTTGCTCGAAATCTTGATTTGGGCAAGGACTTCGTACTTAGCCGTTACAGTGCCGTTACTGCTCTAAATTTAGATTCCGAGCAACTTTGTAGCGCTCTCCGCGGGCTTCCACATGGTGTGCTCGGATTTCCGTAGTTATAAACAGAAAAAAATCGCAAAGCATATTACGATTGTGCATTGTAACCAATCGCAAAGCCTGAACCGGTCACTGAACAGATTCCTCCAATAAGTCCCTGAGCGCATGGCGCGCGTGCGTTATGCATCGTCCATTTTCTTCGTATCGTGGGAATCTGATCGTCGAATCGGGTTAAAAAAATGGGGAAACGCAATAGGGAAAGGTCTAGCAAATATATATACATTCAGACCTTCAGTGACGGCTGAATTACTGAGGACAGACGGTCATACTACTGCTATTGTAGAGCCCTACTATGACTACTGTAGTGGCACTACTAGCTACCACCTAATCTTGTCACAGGGCAGGCGAGGGCACACGCCTTGTTTGTTGATTTATTCGTTGAGTTTTCAGTTTAGGGGTAGGAGACTGATGGAAGGACTAATATATATATATATATATTGCTGAGATTCAGTAGTTCAGTATCACGTATGACGTATGACAGTGACAGTGACAGTACAGTGACTTCCTACCTGTACTCAGTAGTTCGACTTCGGTAGCTTAGACTGTGACACACGATATGATTGCCTAGTGACGGCCTCAGAGCTTAGATAGCCTGAGAGTCGTGTATTCATGGCTATCTTTTGATATACCCGATTGCCTCGCTCAAACCCTACGGCGTTCAGCGTTTTCACTGTGTCACTAGGACATTCTAGTAGGCTATAGGCCCACCACTTGCCTAAAGTGGTTTTGATTCAAAGCCACTAAATGGCTGGCTAATGCTGTAGAGGGGCGAGCGTGGCTGAGTAGGTAGAATGTTGCGGGGTGCCGCGTTTTCGCGGCACAACTGACTGCGTGGATGGAGAGGTAAGCGCGACGAGTGGCGGAGGAAAGTACGGAGAAGATGGGTCAGAGAGCGCTGGGGCCCCCGATTGTATGCAGCATTGCGCAGAGTTTGGTACCAAGTGGATCGCGACACGTTAAACGGGCCATGACCTCGGACATCGACAAGCGCAAGGACCTCGACCTCCCACTCCTACTTTCCGCCCACCCCCGCCGCTCCGCATTTTTCCTCGCAACTCTATGCGTCTTTACCCGTCTCATTTTACCTTAATTCGCCACGCTTGCCGCTTGTTTGTGTATATTGAGCGGATTTTGTAATCTTGCGGGCGACTTGGCCGTTTTTGGACGCTTATAACTTACGGAGTAGTTGGGCTCAGACATTTTCCTTTGGAGGATATTTTTACTTCGCCAATCCCGGCCGTGTTACCGAGTTTCGTGGGCATCGGAGCAGATTTTGAATTTATTTCAGATTTGGCCCCTTCCTTGAAGGGGGCTCGCCCTTATCGTTAGGGTTTCATCGCGCCGGTGCTTCGCTTACGGCTGCCATGACTACCGTGGATTCTTCGGACGGATTTACCACGCCGGTCCCGGCTGGGATCGACACGCGGAGGGCGCTTCCCTTCAGCGACGGCCCTGAAGAGCCTGTGCCCCCTACACCTGTAAAGCGTCGCCCGCTTGACAGTGATGACTCGGGCGGTGCTTTGGTTCTCAGGGACTTCCTTAAGGACTGCCAGACGATTCTCCGCGAGCCTGGTCACCGGGCCAGCATTATTCAGCAAGTTCGTGACCAGTGCCGGCCGACTCACATCAAGGCTTCGGAGTGGGTCTTTGACATCGACAAAATTAAAGGCCAAGTGCCTCGAGAGGTTGCACTGGACCGCTTCACCAAAGCGGTACAGACCCAACTTACCGATTTCAACCTTCAGTTTGACACGGTATTCCACCCGACTGACCTCACGACGGCTGTTCTTCCTGAAGCCACTCGCATTTTATTTCGCATCTTGACGTCGCTGGTGCGTGGATCATGCCTTCGGCTCATTGAGGAGTCGGCTACGGTGTCTCCGGATGATGGACGCCGTGCGTGGCTGGTTGTCTGCCGAGCCGTTGCCAGACGGCGCAGGCCGTGGGTTTCCCATGGTTACCTATTCGAGACAGCTCCTGCGATCGAGCTGCTGGAGGATGTAGACCCCGAGCCCTATATTAAGGGTTTCATGCAGCACCACACCGCTATCCGTTCCGAGCTCAGACCTGGTGTAGAGCCTGACGATGTGTGGGGTGTGGGGTTCGCCTTGGATCTCCTCACCCTTCGCATGTGCCCTCTGTACTATAAGGACCTTCTGCAGGAGTGGAGTTCTAAAACGGCCGAGGGCAGGGAGAAGCGGGCGCTCGGCATTCAGCAGTTCACGTTGGCTGTAAAAGCCTTCCACCAACAGAAAACTGAGGAGAAGAAGCTGCTTAAGGAGAAGAAGAAGAAGGATGGGGTCTCCGCATTGGCGGCCTCGCTTCTCTCTGGGGAGTCCCCTTCTGCCGCCCTTCTAGCCCGTGCGGGCATCCCGCAGACTCGCATTGTTGGTGGCCGCAGGCGTGACGAGCCCAGGCACCCGCCACAGACTCAGGATGCGCAGCCACAGGCGGCCGGACAGGGTGCTCACCGGTCTGGGGGCGACAGGGGTACAGCTCCCCGCGCCAGGCCGGCCCGCGGTGGAAAGAATCGACAACAAAACATGAAGGGACACAGGAAGGGCTCTCACCCTTCCCCTCATGCCCCTCCGCCGCGGACTCAGGGGCAGCGGCAGCCTGCATCCGGTGGTTCACCGACTGCCTTGCGGGTGACGCGAGATGCACAGGGCCGCCACTCGGTCCAGTGCTGGGACTGCGGCGGCCCTCACTTCCGCCGTGACTGCCCTGGAGGAGTGCAGAGTGCTCATGTGGCGGGGTTCCACCCCGAGGGCACGCCCATTGCAGCCATCCTGTCAGAGTTGGATGCGGCTTTCCTCGATCCGGAGGAGGAGGTGTATGAGTCATGCCTGTACACTTACTCATTGGAGCTCGGGGAGGCACCGCTTGACGTCCCCGCGGCCCAGGCGGCTGCCGTTGTGCCGCACTCTACCGTTGACAGTGGGGAGCAGTGGACTGAGTCGGAGTGGGCTATCTGGGACTCATGTGGCCGCTCGGAGGAGCAGTACTATGACGCAGTCAACCGCTTCAACTCGTACCAGGACCCTGGCGATGGGGACGGACCCGACGGTGAGATGACGCCTGCTCAGCTCCATGTTGCCGTGCACCAGCCTTCGGACCCTGCCATGTCTATGCAGCACTTCAGTGTTGAGCCGCAGCAGCCAGCGGTGCCGGCAGCCGACGTGCAAATCACAACGACCAACAACGAATTCCCTGGAGCTGTGCAGCTGGTGAGCACGGCACCACCGTCCCGACCCAGGGGTCCGGGTGGCCCGGGCCGCAGGCCCTATGGGGCGGGTCACTACATGTACATGAGTCTGCTATGCATTCTAGCATTCTCTGGCACGGCAGATGCGGTGCAGTCTGGTGGTGCCTCCGGTGCTGTGCTGGAGGTGCACCCACGGGCTCTGGTGCTTTGGCATGCTGTCACCTGGGGTCTGGCTATCTCGGCCTGTCTTCCTGCCGTTGGTGCCAGGACTCCCGCACGCACCTGGCGACACCTTGTCAACCGCCGGTCACCGACGGGCGGGCACCAGCCCTCAACAACCCAGCCTCCGGCGGGTGAGCCCCGTACCTCTCGCCGCTCCTCACCGGTCTGGACTGCTGTTCTGGTTATCTGTGGCCTGGCCCTGTGTACCTCGGCGCTACTGTTTGGGTATTCTCTGGGTCTGCGGCAGTCAGTCAGACAGTCAGTCAGTCAGTCAGTCAGTCAGCTTACCCCGCCAGCAGGGGGGTCCGTCGGCCGTTCTGCTGGTCAGCTTTTCTCAGCTGATGGACTGGCTACCGGTGATACCGGCTTATGGCTGGTCTCTGGTTATGCTGTGGGTACTTATGCTTCTGTGGAGCTTGGTGTACTGTCTGGTCAGCTTGGGTCAGTTACAGTGGTCTACCCTCTGGTACCCGCTGGCTATACTGGTATTCTGGTCTATGGCAGTGCCGAGTCAGTTCCATTTTATGTGCCTGACGAGGAGTGGGCTGCTTCTGGATTCAGTTCTCTGGCCAGTGCTGTCCCTGCACCCGTCCGGGTTGACAGGGACATCGTGTGTGACTCTGGAGCCACATGTGTCATGTGCGGGGACCTGTCGGCCTGCACCGACGTGGACTACACCCGTACGGTGGCCTTCACCATGGTCACGGCTGGGTCTCACAGGACGGATGCTACTGTGACATTCCACCTGTATGGGGTCTGTGTCCAGGACGGCGCCATCGACCACTTCGTTCTCCCAAACTCACACTATAAGGCCGGCTGCCGCACTCTGCTGTCTTCTCGGGTTATGCTATCCCTCGGCTTCGGGTCCCCTGACCTTGTATCCCTCGCCTACACCCACCTGCCTACTGGCCGTGTCTATCGGATCATTGACTCTGGCACAGACTATATGTGGGCGGAGGTCCCTGAGGGGGCAGCCAGTGCACTCACCCAGACTGTCTCACGTGTCCGCACCGGTGAGATCTGTGACTGGATGTGGGCACGCTCAGAGTATGCCAAGTGGGCTTTCCTGAAGGGCTCGCCTGCTGCCCTGGCCAAGACCGGGGAACACAACTTTGACATCTCCCTCTTCGGAGACGACCTCCCCCCCGGCGTGGGTGACAACCAGACCTGCCCAGTCAGGTATTCACTGTCTGATTCCTGCTGGGGTCACCTCTGGGCCGGTGCCTATATATATGGCAACCCGCCCTTTGACAGACTCACCTGTGAGCGGATGCTCAAGAAGGCCAACCGGGACTTTGCAACCGACCCCGAGCACACGGTATTCCTCTTCTTGATTCCCCAGTCACACCTCAGTACATTCAGGCAGCACCTTATTCATTGGGAGGTGCTACATGTGTACCCAGCTGGCACGGAGGGCATATTCAGCTACCGTCGTGAGCACACCTATGCTGGACGGCCCCTTCAGTCGGCTGGCTCGGAGGGCGGGGGGGACCGTGTCTTCATTGCTGGTACCCCGTTCCCGGTGGCTATCATCTACCGTGATCGGTACACATCCATGAGGTTCACCCCTGAGAGGTGGTGCCATTCCGCATATGCTCATGCTCATGGTCTCAGGCTGGCTCAGCTCATGGACCTTGGTGTTGACATCGCCCGACCTGGCACTACAGTTACTCGGGAGCAGCTGCTGGCTCACAGGACCTGTGCTGAGGCCTGTGCTGTGTGTGCCCGTATGCGGACAGTGCAGCCGAGTCCGAAGCACCCTCCGGCTGACAGATACAGGGCTCAGAAGCCTGGATCTATGTGGGCTGCTGATGCTACAGGCCCGATCACGCCTATTGGCTACGACGGGTCGAGGTACCGCTGGACCTTTGTGGAGTTCACTGTGAGGTTTACACTTTGCTACTTCTCTGCTGAGAAGTCGGCATACAGCTTCATCCTGGCTCAGTTCCTGGCAGATGTTGTTCATCACGGCTTTGCATGCACTGGCCTGGTTCTCCGCACTGACTGTGCCCCGGAGCTGTGTGACCCTGCAGCACAGGCTCTGTACAAACACCATGGCATCAAACACCTGCAGTCGTCACCCACCCTGCACTGGCAGAACTTCATGGCTGAATATGTGATTGGTAAGATCTCGTCGGTCTCCCGTGCACTCCTGGAGACAGCCGGTATGGACCTCACCTACTGGCCTCTTGCAGACAGTCATGCCTGCCTACTGTGGGATATCCTGCCTCATGGGCGGGACGCCGTGGTGCCATTCTATCACCTTATGGGCTATCACTTTACCTATTCCCGTATCGAGATATTCGGCACCCTGTGCACTGTGGCCATGGATGCTCAGCAGATGCGGGCCCGCCATCCGGGGGTCTCCAAGAAGCGGACCCCCCGGGCCTGGCAGGGGCGGTTTGTGGGCATCAGCCTCAGGTCCTCGGCCTACAAGGTACTGGACCTGGAGAGAAACAAGGTTGTCTCCGAGGGCCGGCCAGACTTCATCAGAAACTACTCAGAGTTCGGGCAGGTGATGTCATCGTTCCCTGCCCCCGCTCCCGACGAGCAGCACTCCGCACCCGTGCCCAGTGACAGGCCGGAGCCGTGGAGGGACTACACCACTGACATGGTGGTGACAATCCATTCCGTGGCTGCCTATTATGACACCCGGGACGGTGAGACCTATGCCACCGTGCAGTTGCTTGACACTGGTTCAGCAGACACTTTCTGGACCACCGCCCAGCAGTATGTCATGGCGGACCCTGCAGGCACTGCTTGGTTTGACTTGGTCCACTGGCTGGACCGCCGCAGGGTCATTGACTGTGTCAATCAACACTACCCGCTCTGGACTCTGGCTAAGGCTCAGGAGGCCCGCGGTGATCCGCTGTATCCGGCACTCATTGTGTCCACGGACATGAGGCGGTCCAGGTCCTATGGGGTGCTCTTCCGGCCTATGGCCTACGGTGATGTGACTGCCCCACGTGCCTATGCCATGGACCTCCGTGCCAGTCTGGTGGTGTTCCCTGATACCCACAGTGCTTGCCACCTTCCCTTCTCCGACCACCCGGAGCAGGACCAGTGGCTCCTTCCGCACTATGTGGTCCCACCAGAGGACACAGTCAGCACATTGCCAGCCGGTGGCACACTCAGCTTCAGTCATATCTCTGCTGACCTCGCCGAGCGCCTGTACCACACTGCAGCTCCTGATCTGCCACTGCCGGGTGGGTACCGCCAGGCACTGTCTATGCCTGATGGGGCTCAGTGGGAGGAGGCTATTACCGGTGGGGAGGTGCAGCCTCTGATTGACCAGGGTAAGATTGAACCGGTGGAGGTGCTACCCGACGGTGAGATCGCCACCAGCACCATCTTTGTGCTGAATAAGCCCTGGAAGCCACGGGATGGTCTGCCACCCGTCCAAATTCATAAAGCTCGGATGGCCGTGGCTGCCACATGGCACTGGGGCTACACCCAAGCTGAGACCGCATGCACGGTAGCAGACCTGCCCACCTTCCGCCTTCTCTTCATCCTGTCTATTATCTTTGCTGGTATGGGGGTTATGGTCTATCACTTTGACGTCAGTCAGGCCTTTGTTCATGCCCGTCTGGAGGTTCCTATATATGTGCGGTTCCCCTCTGGGTATATGTATAAGGGCAGATATGGCTATGCCAAGCTGCTCTATGCTCTCTACGGGCTACGGACGGCTGGTGCTTCCTGGCAGAAGCTGGCCAACAAATTCATGAAGTCCTTCACCTATCAGGGAATGCACTTCACCCAGTCCACATATGACCCGTGCCTATACTATATTGTGACCTCTGTGTTCGTGGCCTTCGTGGCTGTCTACGTGGATGACTTCGGGCTGACATGTGATGATGCCTTCCACCAGGCTTTCTGGGCAGCTTTCCAGGCGGCATTCAAGAGCAAGAATCTTGGCCGTATGACAGCCGTCCTGCAGCTTGCGGTTGACTATGATCGGTGGGGCATTGCATTGTCCCAAACCAGGCAGATCAAGGAGCTCATGTCCAAGTTCAGGCTTCCGGCCAAAACCTATCACAATCCGATGGATGTGAACCTCATTATCCAGAAGCCGGAGCACCCTGATCTCACCCTTGTCACCCCGTATCTCTCAATGCTTGGGTCCCTGCTGTGGATTGCACGGTGCACCAGGCCAGATATCTATTACTCAGTCATATATCTGGCACAGTTCTCCTCATGCCCCTCGGCTCAGGCCTGGGAGGCACTTCAGAGAGTGGCTCAGTATCTGTACTTCACACGGCACTACCGTATCCGTTATGCTTACCCCAGTGCACCGCTTTCTGTGCTCACAGTACAGGTGTATTCGGATGCTGACCATGCTCGTGACAAACTCAACGGGTGTCTCTCCTACTCGGGAGGCATTGTATTCCTCAACGGCATGGTCCTTCATTGGGTATGTGCCCGCCAGACTGATGCTGAGATGTCCTCCACTGGATCTGAGTACGTGGCCGCCTCTGTGGTTGGGCAGCGGGCCATGTCTGCTATCCATATGATTGTGGAGATGTTCGGCTTTATCAGAATTACGCAGCAGGAGCCGGGTGTGTCTGCTCTGGCTCTGTCTACGGCCTTCCCTGCAGCTGACACTTCTTGGATGCAGAGGGCGGCCACGTTCTTCGAGAATCATGCTATGGGTCATGGTCAGATGGGCCCCGCCTCCCCCCTACACTACCGGGAGGCTGAGCCTGTTCCTGACAGCAGCCTGTATGCCCTGCCTCACGCCGTGCCAGTACCATATGATGGCACGGGCTATGAGGACGGTCCGCGGGAGTACCACTCTCAGCGGTCTGGCATGTATGGTACCTCTGGACCCTTCATTCCCAGGCTGGAGCTCCCGGTGGCTGTCATGATTGACAACCAGGCGGCCTCCTCCATTCTGAGGAATGTCATGCTATCCACCAAGATTAAGCATGTGTTGATCCGTTTTCACTGCTTTCGGGGGTGGGTGTGTGCTGGGTACCTAGTGCCTGTTTACATCAACACTTTACTCAACCTGGCCGATATCTTCACCAAACCTCTTCCTGGGCTCAAGGACAAGGTGCGGGTGATCATCAGCATGATCGAGTCCTTCATGGACGTGATCCGCCCGCACCCCAGTGGTGCGGGTGACTCCTAGGTTCGCTGGTCCTCTGTCCGGCTGAGCTGCAGGCCTATGAGCCGGCAGCGGTCGGGCAAGGGGTCTTTCTGGTCTGACTGGATTGATGCCCTTTGACGTGGTGCCCTTCTGGACTGGACTTTGTGTTCGTGGACAGACTGGTACCTATGACCTGCCCTATGAGACCTTAGACACCGACAGCTCTACTCTGACCTTAAGCACATCTGACTGGATTCTGGCCTTTGACTACATCCTGTACCTCTTTGACATCTTCTATGACCTCGAGTACTGGTTGACCGTCGAGCTGAGCAGCATCAGATGAGAGTATCTATCGGGGAGCGAGATCTGACAGAGACCAGTTACTATTTTCATATCCTTGTGGCAGTCCACCTAGTTGGCATGCATATACTAGTGCTTTAGCATTCGGTTTAGAGGGTTAGCCGGAAGCGGGGATGGCGGCAGGTCGGCCCTTTGGTTGATGTTGTTCTGATCCGTGGACGGGGACCTCTTAGTTTGCATTAGCTACCTGTTTCACATTCTTGTGCCACCTCAGCCGAGGTGGTGTGCTGAGATTCAGTAGTTCAGTATCACGTATGACGTATGACAGTGACAGTGACAGTACAGTGACTTCCTACCTGTACTCAGTAGTTCGACTTCGGTAGCTTAGACTGTGACACACGATATGATTGCCTAGTGACGGCCTCAGAGCTTAGATAGCCTGAGAGTCGTGTATTCATTTCTATCTTTTGATATACCCGATTGCCTCGCTCAAACCCTACGGCGTTCAGCGTTTTCACTGTGTCACTAGGACATTCTAGTATATATATATATATCATATATTAGTCAAGCCAAACAGCGGAAACAGTCGGACGTTGCAGAAACGAAGGCTAAGATGAGATAATAAAATATTGTGTGTGTTTTATTATCGGAGGGAACTGCAAGATGGTGATTGCTGACGTGGCACCTCAGGGCGAGGGGTGACAGAAGAGGCTGCTCTACCCAACCTTATGGGGGGGGGTGTGAGTCAGTCTCCCCGTGACACCACCTCATCCCGAAGGTATGAGGTGCCACAGCAGGATCCTAAGTCACAAGCACGGAAACCCTAACAGGCCTAACTGGCAGATATATAGTTTGGCGGTAATATATATCTAACTGGTGAGATAAACCCTGAGTTAAGGGTTACGGAATCAGAACGGTAAAAGTGTGATAGATAAAACAGAGGCATACATAAATACCTAACGGGTGTTTCCCGTCTACTGGTGACGGTCACCCAGCCTACCATAGGAAGTGACATGTGACAGTTTTGAGTGTCACAGTGTCAAATCCAGCACACCACCTAGGGTGGTGACCGCAGCTAGTAGTGAAACGAAGCAACAAACTCCCTACTCAACTTCATGAGGAAACTGTAGCACAACTGGGGGCCTG
Source organism: Cymbomonas tetramitiformis (assembly GCA_001247695.2). Taxonomy (NCBI): domain Eukaryota; kingdom Viridiplantae; phylum Chlorophyta; class Pyramimonadophyceae; order Pyramimonadales; family Pyramimonadaceae; genus Cymbomonas; species Cymbomonas tetramitiformis. The sequence continues at coordinate 16,483 of LGRX02021387.1, forward strand.
TACTCTTGGTCAGGGCGGTCCCAGTTCACAGCAAAGATTGTCAGGTACTGCTGTTAGGTGCCAAAACCCTAAACACAGCTCAAATTCAGAGAGCTCTTCTGCACATCTAGGAAGCTACTCTATAGCTAATCTCTAGGCAGGCACGGTGTGATCAATCTCAGCCACTAGAGGTCTTCGGAGCTGGCGGTCCGGCTCGGAGCAGCGTGAGGGTGAAGTAGTTGCCGGCCTCCGGGGCCGGTGGTGAATCATTCGTAGAAGAAATTGTTGAATCCTCGATCTCGAGGAGGCTGCACCGCACCGGGGTGCTGCCAAGTGCTGCCCGACGGTGGGGCTTCGTCATCTGAAGACGATGCCGGCGACAGCGGAGGACCGTCCTCAAATAACACGGCAGGCGGCGGCGGCCCGGGATGCCACGGCACCGGAGCCATATAGAGGCCCTGCCGCCTCTGCTCCCGCCGGTGGAGACGAGGCGGAATAGCACACGGCACGTCACGAACCACTCCAGTCGGCGAAGCCTCCGTAGCCGGGGCTGCTGAGGCAGTCCACGTAGCACCACCGACCGGTGGAGCCGTGCATGTGCGCGCGCTGGCACCACCGACATCGGCAACGGTGTGCGGCGCGGCGGTGGCACAAATTACAAACAGTGCACACACCAAGGATGAAGTGAGAAGAGACCTCCCGAAGCCCGGAATGGCGTTCCCACAGCCGTACCGTGGCCGCGGCGGTGCCACCGAGGCATCCTCGCCGTCATCGTCGCTCGCGGCGTAGGTCGCGGGCTTGTAGTCCTTCACGCGCTCCGGTGTCTCAACCGCGGAGAGCAAGTTCATGCTCGCGGCCGGCTCGTCGGGCGCCCCCGATGCAACCCCCGTGCTCTCAATGACGAGTCGGCAAACGTGCGGGTGACGGGAGGGCAGAAGGCGATTCGGCGGACCGGTCCATTCCTCCTCGGATTCAACCGACGCGGGCGGGGAGTGCGCGGTCGGCTCCGACACCGTCGGCAAGTCGGCAGTGAAGGTGTTGATGTTGAATGTTGAAGCTCCAGCCGCGTGTGTCATCTCAGAGAACTCGGTGACGGCGGACACGAGGACCCCACCGTCCTCCTCGCAGCACGAGCACGCGGAAAGATCGGTGAAGACCTCCAGCTTCCCGCCCGCAAGCATGCAGAGGGCGTCGAATTCCACGGGGTCGCCGTTGTCGATGGCGTGCTGGAACCTCGCGGCCAGCACGGAGTTCTCGGCCTCCTCGGCGAAGGCGTAGGCCGAGAGTCCGGTCCTGCCCCCGTTCGGGCAGTCCCGGTGCCAATGCCTCGCCTTCCCCTTAGCACACACCTGATTTTGGCAGTACGGGATGGTCGCACCGCTGTCGCGGTGGAAGGCCACCTTCCTTGAGACGGATTGAGACCAATTCCCCCCTTTGGGGAGGGGTGAGGCCGCGAAGCGGGTCTTGACGCGGCGGTCCGGCTTGTCCGCGCGAGGGGTAAATCCCCGTGGGGACGGCTCGGACCCGGCGGTGTCGAGGAACGCGGCCAATTGACGCTTCAAGTCGAGGACCATCGTCCTCAAGCAAGTCCGCGAGCTCGCCGGGTCCACCGGAGTCATCGGCGGCCCCCTCCATGAAATGCGTGCCGTGAGAGTAGCGGTGTGCGGACACTGTGGCGGTGCCGGCCCGCACGTGCTCGGAGTAGCATTCACGCACCCATTGTTGAACCGTGAGGAGGTCGTGAGCGGCTCGTTGATCGTGGAGAAGCAATCGTGACACCACCGGTTGGTAGAAGACGGTGTCGAGGGACTTGATGAACAGCGCCTTCACGTCCTCATCTTGGAGTGTTGCCCGCGTCCTCGCGGCCTTCAGAGCGGCGTTGAAGTCGCCGATTTTGTCATGCGGGTCCACGCCCGCGGAGATGCGGATGCTCAACATGTCCGCTTGACCCTGAAAGGGGTCACCCGCCGGGATCATGCGGCGGGCAAACTCAAGCAGTACCCGCTTACAGTAATCACTCAGTAATAAGAAAACCCGCCAATAAGAAAGTAGCCAGCTTTTTTGATTTCTTCACAATATTTAACACATAACACTCCATATTTAAGATCTCTATATAAATAAGAAAGTTGCTAGGCTGACCTAAAATTCCTGTTTTCTTAAAATCGAGTGTTTACTGTACCGTGGCTCGGGAAGGTGGAGTGCGAGGAGTCCATCCAGTCAGCTGCGGGTGACGTGGGGTCAACCATGAGCTCAAGCGCGGAGAACAACAAGGCGTTGGCTTCCACGCGGACGGGAAGGGTAGCATTGTCCAGCAGGAAAAGTGGTGCAAAACCAATGTCCTCCGTGACAAATGCCGTCTGCAGCGCAGAGACCATCCTGGCGAAGAGCGCGGACGCGTGGCACTCAGTCCCTGAAAATCGCCCGTTCTTGTCCTCGAATAACTTTTGACGAACGGACTTGGAGACCTTCATGTCGAAGTGCTCCCGTTGAAGTGTACGCACCGAGGCTAGGAACGCAGCACCTGCTGAATTGGCAGCCGGCTGAGCTGCCGGCGGTGTGGCTGGAGTGTTGGCGTGTCTCGCAGCTGCTGAATCAAAAATCGTGGCTAGTGCGCGTCGGCGATTCGCCATGCTAGCGGTGGCTCGAGTAGAAGCAACCATAGTGAGAAGGACTGAAGGGGCGGAGTGAGGCAATGAAACGTGAGATGTGCGGCAGTTTCGGGCGGCCAAGAAACGCGTGGGTCGCCGATACGGCAGCCGTGAGAGATCAAATAATCCCGGGAAGTCGTGTGGTAGCGGCGGCCAATACGCAACGGTGTGGGATCCAACCAGAAAACGTAAACCAGTCCAACGTTAAGCCCCGTAAGAAAATCGTTCTCCAACCGGTGCGGCGTGCCGTAAATCAACCCATAAAATTTAGGCCATACCCGTGACTGCCGGCACTCTCACGCGCGGAGCGCCTCACTCCATCCCAGGCGTCCGAGCTTAGCCACTCATGGTGGCAATCTCGCAGTGGCTAAATAAAGCGCAAGCAAGTGGGGCCAAACCTGGCAGATATATAGTTTGGCGGTAATATATATCTAACTGGTGAGATAAACCCTGAGTTAAGGGTTACGGAATCAGAACGGTAAAAGTGTGATAGATAAAACAGAGGCATACATAAATACCTAACGGGTGTTTCCCGTCTACTGGTGACGGTCACCCAGCCTACCATAGGAAGTGACATGTGACAGTTTTGAGTGTCACAGTGTCAAATCCAGCACTAACTGCACACGTCACAAGAACGCAACCCAGCTAGTCCAACCCAGCTAGTACGGCATCCGCCAGCGCTAATCTTGTGTTGTGCTCTAGGGGCTTACGCCCATGCATGTGCCGTGGGGAATAGCTACTCCCACGGGGTAGGCTGCTAAGATTACTGAGCAGGCTAAAGTGTTGGCGGCGGTGTCCTTGATGTGGATAAAGGTCGAGCGCTGCCAAAATGCGAAGTGGCCACCCCACTCCTGTGCGAGGCCAACGCCGAAAGTGGCCCGGCACCATCGCACGAATCGTGTCGGTGTAGGGAGATGGTTGGGGTTCGAAAATGCGGAGAGCCTCGGGTCGAGAAGCTGCATTCAGTAAAAGCGAAGATGGAAACGGTTGAGGTGGGTGTGGGAGGTGGTCACGACACCACCACACACCACCAGATGGCGACCAAAGGTTGCGCCAAATGAAATCGAAGAATGCGGAGAGGCGAGTTCGTAGGAGTCAAAGTCCCGTTGTTGTCCGCGTTCAAGTCGAAAATGCCGGAGTCGGATTTGGTGCCTGGCGCACAAGTACCACCAGGCACCACCAGGCCACGACCAGTGGTAAATTGTCGTTGTCGAAGTAGGTGAAGCGCAGATCTCAACGCGCCCATGCGCGCATGTTGGCGCAAAGAAGCCATTTAGCTGCGGCTGCAAAATCTGTAAGGTTAAAGTTTGGGTTCGTGGCGAAAAACGCAGAAACTCGTAAAATTAACCAAACCAAGCGATGTAGGTGTCAATCCCGGGTAGAATTTGACGGGGGAAACGGCGGTGAGGTCAAAAACGTCGTGCGGCAAGCCAATTTTTCGGCAGCAGAGGTGCTGCTGGCCAGAGTGGCGGTAAGTGTCGGAAAAGTTGAAGAGAAACGCACGAAGGAGTGCGCCAAATGTCGGTAAACAGCGGTAAAAACATGTCGGTAAGCAGGAGATAACCAATGCGAAGGCAAGATGGTCGCTCACGGCAAAAGTGTCGGTAGGAGTGTCGGTAGTAGTGTCGGTAAAACAAATGTCGGAATAGAATCGCCGGGCGCGAAGCGATCTTGTCAACGAATCACCGAGGCAAAGAATAAGCGTGTAAAGGTCCCATAACCTGATGGAAGGACTAATATATATATATATTTAATATCTATGTCTTCGAAGACAATGACTGTCTTCGAAGACATGTCATACTGTCTTCGAAGACAGTATGACATGTCTTCGAAGACATGTCATACGGTCTTTGGAAATCCGATCGAGATTTTCTGCATTCATTCTTGGTAAAAAACTTTGCGTGTCCAATACCCCTACTCAACGAACACTTCCAACGAAGTCTGACTGTTATAACGCTGCAAAAAGAAAAGGAGGGGCTGCCGCATCAATTTTTTCTGTAAGACATGCATATTTATGGCTCTGAGAATTGGTGAGATGTGGGATGGCGTGGAGGTTGAGATAACTGCGGGATTATGCCGTGGGTTTGTTTGTTTTGCCAGCGCCGGCTAGTTCTCACCTCCGCGAGAAAAAGCAAATATGATTTTTAAAGGGCTTAGAACGGTTGCAAGTTTTTTCAGACGTTTATTTACGAGTTTTTTAAGGATCGTATGTTTTCCGATTTCTCCCTTGCGGCAAAACGTAAAGGGACGAAAGTCGTTTTTCGTCAGCAGTCGAATTATCGCTGATTGACCTGGTTTCGGTTTCAAGCGTTTACGGCGGCTAGGCACTACTAAACCTCTGATGCGCCCGGAATCTTGTGAAAATATTATATTGGAACACTTTTATTTTTGTCGCAGGCATATCTGCGAGGCTACGAAGACGTTTTTCGACCGGGCAGCCTATTTCTTCAACTTTCGGGTCTGGTGACAGCATGAGCCTCATACGAAAGGATTTCGCCTCTTTTCGAGGTGAGTACACTTTCACATCCTTTAACCTTACATGAGGAACGAATATTTTGGCTTGCTTGAGAGATTATATGCGCTTCGTTCTTATTTTCTGCATTGTACAACTTGGGGTTTGCAGGGTTTCTGCCTTCGCCGGTCACATAAGAAACGGCCAGATGCAAACGTTTCTATGCGTCGGTGCGGCAGCTTGAAAGTTCGCAAATGCCAGAACATTTCGGGATCAACCCCGAACTAATCTAGCTTCATTGAGTAACTTGCCACCTGTGACATGGGAAACGAGAAAGCTATCCCACCGCACTGACCAGACGAAAGGTCGGGTGTGCCGCGAGCCTTTTTGGTGTGACGGTCTGGAAGTTTGGCGAATGCCACTCCAGCTTGGGCTCAAACCCAATCACGCCTAGCTTTCTCGAGTCCTTCGCCATATGTGGTGAAGGGTTCGAGAAAGCTACTCGACAGAACTGCGCTTCCCAAACGGTTCGGGTGTCATCAGCACGTTTGGTGTGGTAGTCTGGAGGTTTGGCAAATGCCACCCCAGCTTGGGATTGACCCCAATCACGCTTGGATTATTCGAGTACTTCGAGACGAGTTACCCGAATAAGCCATCCACTTGAGTAAGCCACCCCACGGAGCTGTAGAATCGTGCAGCTCCGTCGGTTTCCAACTCCCCGGAATTTTCAGAACCCTAAATCCCTGAGCACTGCACAAGCCTGCCTATTAAGGCATCTGCATCCCTTAACTTTTAGCTAGGCATGCAGCTGTATTTCCTCCGAATGTGCTGCACATAATACGTTGTTTGTTGCATAGTTATGTTTGGGAATTGCACGTGTGTGTTCGCGAATATCATGTGTAGAGAACGCGCTACACCGGCGCGTCTATGCATGTATTCATAAGATCATCGCAAGGCTTGAGCGAGACGAAGCTTTGTAGCACGGCCGCAACCGAACGAACAGAAATGTGCAGTTTGTGTGGGTGTGTTCAGTATTGAAAGTGAATGATAACGCTTATATTTGACTAAATGTGCTTCTTGGGAAAATAGTTGAAATAGCTAGTTCGCGTACCAACATATAGTAAAGTGCACTCTGAGGAGTGATAATTTGGAAATTCTATGGCTCGTCCCAAGGTTACAAGTGGCTTTGATAGAGATGCAACACACCATCGTTGCTAGGTTGAATTTAGGAAGCCAACTATGCGTATCCCATATGGAAGGATTCTCATATTACACCACAACGTATACATATACGTACACACACCCTATATACGATAGGTCATTATGGCAATATGGGCTTGTATTGTGATGCGACGCCCTCGAAATATTGAGAATCATGCACAACCGAGGTTGCCATACACTTTTCAGCATCGAATTACGTTGGAACTTAAATTGTGTACATTCCTTGGGGTCGGGGTAGATCCATTCTTTGCGGGATGCATTAATGGAATCTTCTGAATTGCAATGGGAGGTCCTGAATGCTTATCGAAGGTCCTGAGTTGTAATGCTTACCTCT
>LGRX02021390.1:0-12574 GCA_001247695.2 Cymbomonas tetramitiformis
AAAAAAATTGAGCGTGACGTCGTGACATCGGTGTAGGTGATGCAGAATTGAAGATTACGATACGATCAGCGATGGTCAAAATCGCACAGTAGAAAGACATCGGAATTCAAAATTTCGAACTCGCAAACGGCTATGTGCTAAAGACGATATCGGCAAGTGTGTCACACGCAATCGGCTAGTGCTAAGTCCATGCTACTGTCGCGCTATACGCACCTTAACGCCGCCAAGGACTCCTTCCTAAGTTCGTACAGTTCCGTACAGTTCGTTCTTCCAGCGCAGCCCTTTAGGTACAACACCTAACACCAACACCTACACCTTTACCAACGAACACCACACCAACACCTTTAGGTACAAAGAAAAAATGAGTCACCCAACCAAAGATGAGCGCGAGGCATACGAAGACCTATGCGAAAGCATGGGGGAGGAGCAATCCCTTGCGGGGTTGCTCCAATATGTAACATGGCATAGGGCGAAAGACTCCGCACCCGATTGCGCGGCCGCCCCCGCCAAAGCCGCAAAACCTGCGGGGAACTTCAAACGATTGGCCTCCACCAAAAAGGAAGGGGAGAGAAGGAGCGGTCACGCGCGTCCGTGGGATTGTCCAACCCCACGAGCGGGCGGTGCGGACCGCAATTAGGAAAGTGATCGGTATAGACCCGCCCATTGAGGAACGCACCTCGCTTGTAGTCACGTTTTTTTTCTTTCTTGTGGGTTATTCGTTAATTAACTTGTTGTTCTTCCTTTGCGCGCGCAGTGGCCACGAAGGATTGGAATCCGGTGGTCCTAGTGGGGGGCCAACCCGACCTCTACCCAAAGTTGGTCCCCACTATCGCGAAGGAGGCGGGTTTCGACCCCGCCTCCGACCCCACAATCGTGCCATACATTCAAGGCAAAGTCCGCGCGGACATTAATAACTTCCGCACCGCGTGGAAATATGGGCGATGGTTGAAGGACGGGAAGGAATGGGTACACAAGCCGTGTCCCAACCACCCGTATTCCAAGGTCGACGGGGCGGAAGGGCTAAAAATATCGGAGCCCACTGAGAAGGCGAAAATGGCCGCCTTCAAAGCAGCAGGGATCGAGACCCTGTCTCTTCCCACGGATTGGGAGGAAGGCAAGGGTACGCTGCTGGAAGCACGTAAGTTTCTTGCCTCTTGCAACGCTTAGGACTGTCTTAGCACCACGTTATCACTCCTTTATCATACTGCGTCTGTCATAACATAGTTCACCTTTCGTGTTGCACGTCCGCGTTAGTTAGCACGTGCATAGTATAGCATATCACGTTCATAGCATATTAGCGACGTAATATCTACCTGAACATGTCAATACCTTTTTGCAGGCGATTATCTTTTAGACCATTGGGTCAAGCAACTCAGCCATACTGTGGCTGAGGAGGAGGAGGAGAAGGAGGAGGCCACCAAGGAGGTGGTGGGCGGGGAGCAAGCGGTTGTAGCCTCTCCCTCCAAAAGATCAAGGCATGGAAAAAAAGAGAAGGGGGGGGAGCCTTCCGAAAGTGACGAAGAGGATCACGCCGACCTCGTGAAGAGGTACCCGGTTGGAACACACGTATGGGTGTTCTGCCGGAAAACCGATGACGACGAGGAGGTGGATCCCCCCCTTGGTGAGGATTGCTACTTCACCTCGAGTGGGTCCCTCAAGGCGGAGGTCCCGCTCCTCGCGGGAGAGGTCACCGCATGTGACCTCTCCGCGACGGTCGGGCACTGGGAGGACCCCAAGGCCCTCAAGCTCCCCCCCCTCTTCCTTGCCATAGAGGTATGCAAACTCTTCCCTTGCTCGCTGTAAGTTTTTATTAGTTAGTACGTCTTTAACACGTCTTTAGTATGCTCATAGCATATTATTACAGCGATACGGTTTCCCTTGTTATTTCTTGCTTGCCAATTAACTTGAATAGTGTTTTTCCTCAGGTGAAAAAAGTGAACCACCGGACCGGAACCGTCGGCGTTGACGAGTTCGGTGGGAAAGCCATTGCTGCTTTGAACACAATCATAAAAAAAACCGAGGTCTTTTTCGAGACGAAGGATTCCAAGGAGGCCAAGGCATTTGAAAAGTTCTTTTACGCCGCATTCCGCGGGAAAAAGGACGCCGTCCTGGAGAAGCAGTCGGTGGCGCTAGTAGTTGACGCCTCCTACATCCGCAAAGGGGCGGTTGAAAAAGCCTTTCATGGCTCAAAGTAGGATCACTTGAATCCGTGAACATTGGCCAAGGTCTGTATCGACCATGGTCTGTATAAATAACTTTTTTATTCAGTTTGTATTGCTAATAGTCTTCACTTGCTTTCCTGTGTACAAACCTGCTTAGTTGAGCATGCTGGTCACAACTTTGTTCCCCGCGTATACGCGTGTGCTAGCATACACACCGGTGCTAGCATGCCATTAGTATGTCGTTAGCATGTCAATAGCATATCGATAGTATGCGTTTAGTACGTAATCATTAGCACGAGCATAGCATGCTAAAGGGATACTAATGCTATTATATGCACATGCTAACATCAGTTATCATATCGGCATTAGTATGTATGTAGTACGTCCATAGCATGTCGTTAGTATCGTATCGTTAACATGTGAATAGCATGTTGATAGTATGCGTTTAGTATGTACTTGTTAGTACGATCATAGCATGCTAAAGGCATGCTAATGACACTATATGAACATGCTAACATAAGTTATCATATCAGTGTTAGTATCCGCGTAGCACGTCCATAGCATGCTTTTAGTATGCGTTTATGATGGTTGCGTTAGCATGGACATATTATTCTAAAAACATACTAATGCAATGCTATGGACATCATATTGGCATACTAAACCACTTGGCTTGCCATTGTTAGCATGTGCGTAGTATGCCGTTAATATGCCGTTATGATGCCGTTAGTATGGGAAAAATAATTAATATAGAATAAGTTTTCTTAATCTTAGAATAACCCGTTTTCATCGTTAATTTAGAATAAGTTTTCTTGATGTCATCCGGCTATGACCGGTGGTCCTTTTCACGACTCGTGTTCAAATAATGTGCACACGCAGGTCAAACGCTGTAGTTCCCGCTTGCCATCATGAGGAAGCCTCCAAAAAGCTTTAAGAAGGTTTGTCTCACTTGTGATAATGGTGGGCGCCGTTGTAATAGACACTCCCGGCGTGTTCTGCTTGAAAATAAGGCCCCCCACTATCAACCCATAGCTTTCAAAGGCACTGTATTCGACGAGTATGCCCAAACTGGCTTCCGGCTAAAGTATACAGACACTGTGAACCTATGGGAGAGTGACGATAGTGACGGTAACCCTATATGGGACTTTCATAACCGCTATGTGTATCTCGAATACACGGAGGGTATGCCTTGGGGAGGGGTTATACCTTCACGTGGGAACTGGGGATATTCACCGTGCCAGCGACACTTGTTCTCTGGGTCGTTTCCCTTGTTTCACTACACTAACCATGTTGCAGGGTGGCAACTCGACGATATTATGCAACCTTTCTTATCGGTGTTATACAACCGGGCAAATAACATGTCATACATGGCTCGATTCTTGTATTGGTTATCACTATTAGCCACTAGGGAGCACCGTAGCGTCCACCATTGCGCAGCGGGCGCTATGCTTACCATTAGGCGATGTGGAAACACTATTGGCAAACTATGTGCAAGTTGTGCTTCAGAAATAACTGTGCACAATAGGGGGTATGTTTTAAGGCAGGATTGGTGTGCTTCAGACGTTTCTACGGGAGTGAGTCTATGCAAACACGTTATGGTTGACTCTAGTGATCTCGCAAAGGCGTACTCCCCTGCCACTGTTGTGATTTAAATATAATGTGGTGGCCAATACACCGGGGCTGGTTCAGTTAGACGCCTGTCATACATTTTGTATAAAGTAACGCAATAGCGCACTCCCTCAAAACCTTCAGAAACTACTCTATGTTTGCACCGCGCATCGCACTTTAAAACCTTATGGCTTTCAGAGAATTGGAGAAGGGTGCCCTTGCTATCCTCTCTAGGCGACTCCATCTCCAGAACCGCGTTCTTGTAGTTTCCAAGAAAAATTATGTATTGATGTGACACATCTTTTCTGTCCTCGTGTCGCTTCACTTCGCACTTCCCGGCTAGCATGCACGACACATACAAGCACCAATCGCCGTCTCGCTTGTAATCCGCGTCTATTATTTCTAAGATTTGACCTGCTAGGATGTAAAGCTCTTTCTTCCAATACGGCTTGCTTGCACTTGTTAGCGGATCGTCCATGTAAACTCCTTAAAGCACATGTGCCATCTAGCTTAGGGGCAAACCCCTCTTGCTGCACTGTTCTCCCCATGTTAAACCACCACCCAACATTCCAACCCTCCTTCCCTCCTTTCTTGCCTTTTGCCTCGTTTGCGCAGCCACGCTCTATTATCTTGCACGTTTGTGCATGCAACGTTGCTTCGAATTCCGTGAGTAGTACCTTCAACCTTTGGTTATCACTTATTAGCACCGGCCGCCTGTTTCCGCGAATCCCACAAAATAACTCCTCGATCCTTGAAAGATGCAACGTTGTGCTCTACGCCAGAATAAATAAAAGGTACGCTCCAAGCACTTTCCGGGTATCCTCTGTCTTCGTACAGCAATTTGTGAAACTCACTGACACTTTTCTTTAGTAAATCTTTTGTTGTCGCTAAGTTGAAAAAAATATACCAGGCTTCAACTTCTCCTAAACTACGGTCGAACCCCGGATACTTTGCAGGCGGTAGCAAAATCTTTAAGCCAAGTCTTTGGAACGCACTAGCTCTACTATCCCCAACCAGGACGTTCGAACGAATGCAATAGCTTCAAACACACGATCGAGGCGTTGGATTGAAGACACGCAGCTAACAAAGGTTCGCACTTCCCTCTTGCATATGGCAAGGACGATATTATGATGTCTACTTGCGGGTTGAATTCTTCCCACTTGATTTTCTCTAAGTCTAGGCGTCTTATGCCTTTCGCAGGATGCTTAACGCTTAGAAAGATCGTCTTCGGTTTGAACCGAACTAGGTTGTTGTAAACGTAGCGAGGTCCCTTACCGCAGCAAAAATCGCCATTTTTTTTTCGTGAAACAAATTGCCAATAACTGCTAATAGAGGCGTGTATTGTTGTGCGATTGTGGGATAAAAACTAGTGTCTTTATCACATACCCTTGGTATCGTTATTTTAAATGGTAAATTTTTCAGAGGAGCACACCTCGTTGAAAACGCACTCCGTTTTCGTTTCGGAAACAACTTGCTCGCGTTGTCGTCGTTTGCATTGTCGTTCGCATTGTCGTCCACAACGCGCTCCGTTGTTTCATACGGTTCAATCTCGTCGCATGTCGCAACCTCCGCGTTCACATTGTTTTGCCCTATGGGTTCAGTAGGTTGGCATATATCGGAGAGTGTTGGCGACTGTATTGAATAAAAGATTTCGTCTACCCATGCGTCGTAAGCTACAATTGTATTATGCCTATCACAGCATACTTCGAGCCCGCTGTCTGTAGGTCGGATTGAAGCTAACGCGGAAAAAAATAAAGCCAGTTGACCTTCTTTAATTGCTTGCTCACTTCCTAAGATATGTACGTAATATGATTTCAACAAAATCAAAAGCTCTCCAACTTTATATTGCGAATACCCATTTCTTCCACCTGTGGACTCGAGTTGCGCAGGCCAGTAAATTGGGCGTATCTCTTCGAGCTTTGCATACGGTCCCAATATCATTGCGACTACTCGCCGTAAATCTTGCTTGCTAGGTGCTTTCGGACAGCATACACCGCACTTATCACGAGGCATCTTTTAGTTAGTCACAATCGGTCGTATATCGGCAACTTGTTTCTCAAAGTATTTCCCCCTTGCAACTTTCCGAGTCGCGCCAAAAACCGTTAGATTTTAATCGAACGGTATCCCAGTTATTCACGGCCGTGAATTTTAGATTCACGGCCGTGAATCTTTCCGAATGGAACCAAAAACCGTTCGATTAAAATCTAACGGTTTTTGGTTCCATTCGGACATATGGAATTCACGGCCATGAATCTGGAAGGGGTAAGGCGGGCGCATGCACCGTTTATCGCCGTCGTCCCGAACTCCCCGTCGCGTGACACAGCACCCGTGTGAAGGGCATGAGATGAAAACAGGTCGGTCATATATCCCTGTCATTCACGGCCGTGAATCTTTCCGAATGTAACCAAAAACCGTTCGATTAAAATCGAACGGTTTTTGGTTCCATTTGGATATATGGAATTCACGGCCGCGAATCTGGAATTCACGGCCGTGAATATGCAAGTTAGTGGCGCTTTTATTTCCTTTAGTGAAAGTTGAAATTTATTATAACCCGAACGTAAATCGTAACGACTATGGAACAATCAACACTTGCCGAGATCTGCGAATGCGGACAGTTAAACAAGAAGGGAAAGCTCATTGAATGCAAGCAAGACCCGTCGACTATGGACCACGAGGGCAAACGCTGCACCCGGGTAAAAAGAGGCAAAGGCGAGCTGCGATGCGCAAAATGCAGCGGACAGTCAAAGAAACCCGCAAGAGGCAAAGAAAAATATTTGGACGACTTCGATCGTACGCGAGCAATAGGCTTCGCAAACAACTTCGTGGTGTCTTTACCCGAAGACACGCGACAACATCTGGAAAGGCGCTCTTCGCTTATGTGGCGTGAAGCGTTGAACAAGGTGCCGGATTGGGACAAACTTCCTAGCGGAATGGTAACCCTTACCGGAGGAAAGCTAGAGGTGTTTCATGAAACCGCGAAACACGGGGGGGGGGGAATATTGACGGACTTCTACGACAACTTCCTCGACGACGAAGATCGGAAGCACTTGAACGTCTTCGTCAACGAGGTGGAGACGCAAGTATTGGAAAAGCTACGTAACTCGTACACCGTCGAGAACAAAGCGTTTTTAATCAACGACAACCTGGTTGCAGAGAAATCGGGGAAGGTCCTCTCGTCCCTAAGGGGGTGGCAACCTTGGCATCTTGACCAGCCGTTGAACCAGCCCCTCACCGAGCCCGCCCAGCACTTGGCGATCGTCGCCTACTTGGGCCCATGTTCCCCAACAAGGGTGTGCTCTGCGCCAACCCCGTCGTTGGAAGCGTCGATTGACCTATTAGGCCAATCGACGCAAGAGAACTTGAGGCTGAACTGCGATACAGCTTTCCGTGAGCAGCGCGCTCTAATGCTCCCGAAGGAAACCCTCGACGCCTTCGCGGTGAACGTTGGGGGGAAGGAGAAAGTGGAGTTGGGCGAGTGCGCCGTTGTGGGGGGGGTTCACCAAGGGGTGTCCAATGCGGATGGCACGCCCCGAATAGTGTTCTCCGCCAACTTGGCCTTGAAGGACGTGGCCTCATACGACCCGGATGTGCAGCTTAACCCAGTCAACTCGCCCATCCACTGGGGTTTTCTCGACTTCGCTGCCAAGGAGTACGTCAAGTACTTCCTCGCGGGCACGGACCTCGCCCCCACGGTGGACGATGCCAACGTGAAAGTGCTCAATACTTTGGGGGCAGACGTTATGAAGTGCTTGGACAAAGTCACGAACAAGCGAAGGCGTGAAGCGGAGGGTGCGCGGAAGCGTGGTAGGAGATAAGTAATAGATTAGGCTTAGTGAAATAGGGGTACAATACGTGTATGCCATGCTTAGCCACGTGAAAAAAATCTTTACATTTACAAGTTGATATATATCATTACTTGTTTTGGCAATCAAATAATATTTGTTTGTTGTACTTGCTCGTTATCGCTACTAGTCTTTGCTAATTTACTATCCTATATTAGCTCGAACTCGACGTTCAAACGTTCAGAAATATTCAAACTTGCATTGCGCTCGTGCCTCTCGAGAGGCACCACCATCCTCTGACAAGTTTTAGCGCACTTGCTGCACAACTTGTACGACACAAGGGAGGTGAATTTTCCATCGTCGTCGTTTCCATGGTCGTGGAAAACAATGCGAGTGGTTGCGATCTCCTCGCACCACACCCACGCACCCTGCTTGCGGTTGTCGACAGCGTAGTGGTCGAGCATTGGGAAACAATCGAAAGGAAACTCTAATGGCCAAACGCCAGCCTCCCCATACTCAACCATGCATATGAGGACCTTATGCAACTCGCACCGCTTGTTGGGGCGAGTGAGTCCATAGTGGGGATCCTTCGTAGGGTTCTCGTCTTCCCCGCGGACCACGACGTGCTTTTGCCAAAGCGCAATTGTACGGGGCGGGTAGGTAGCCTCTGGAAGATTGATAGTCCTCGTCCCTATTTATTACTCTGTTCATTTTTTTATTTGCGGGCTAAGACTTAGTCAAATAGGTTTAGTCAAATACAATAGCGTCTATAACGTATATGGTATAAGATATCGTATAGCGTGTACTATATAATAACATATCACGTTGTTCGCATACATACTCCCTTGTGTTCGCATCTTACTATCACTTATCGACCCAAGGAAACTTTGTTAAAGTACGAAACAAGTATGCCCCAACCATGTTGCGACCACTGCGAACGGAAAGCGTGGCTCCGCGCTCGGTTCAACCGGGACTTGCAAGACCTGCAACAAGCTTTCGCCAACAATTTTGAAGGATACGCCGACCACGAGCGGTTCCTTGCAAGGTGGGCGGTAGTGGGTAGGGACCTAGCCGATATTCCCTTGCCACAACCTGACCGGCTCACTTGCAAAAGTTGCTTCAAGAACATTTGGCTACCACATGCTACCACGGATATTTACTTCACCTCCTGGGCCAAGTGGGATTTTTTATAAAGTAAAGCAAAGTAAAGAGGTTGCTAGATTGATTCAAAAAAATACTTGAGAATAGTGTGTACACAAAATATTAATACTTGCTATTACACGTATGTACACCTTAAGAAAATTGTCTATTCCTTAGCTACGCATAGTCCGCACAACCATGTTCCTGCTGGGATCTTGCTTAGGCTTGGACGCAAGCAAAAAATATGGAAGCCCTTATTGCACACGTCGCATAACAGCATTTCATCTCCGTTGTCTTCTTCACCGCACAGTTCGCACGATAAACTTTTAGGAACTTGCTGCGAGCATCTAGCTTCCATGTCTAGCTCTACCACCTCGCGCGCTCGCTTGGATGCTTCCCGTTTCAGTTTCGCGGTGATCTTCCCAAGGGGTTGCCTTTTCAAGGCGCCAACCGGTTTTCTCGGGCGTCCCACTTGTGGGTGTCGGCCAATTATGTCGAGACGTTTTTCAAGAGGCGCCTTAAACTTCCCTTTGAATAAGCCAACAGCAATACTACATGCACACGTGACGCTCTCCGCGTAGATAGGGCACATACACCAGTGGTGCCCAAATTCGGTGACGTTATTAGCGTCCAATGGTCGTAAGATCACAAAAGACTTGTAGGTGTTCATGAACTGCTCGAAGGTGACAACCGTCGCTGGAGGGTGTTCAGGGTCGCGCATAAGGGCGAGGAACTTTACCACAAGGGGAGCAATCTCTTTCCTTTTATCCGCGATAGTGGAAGCACTTAACTTCTCGAAGGTCTTAAGGGAGGGAACGACATAGGAAGGACGGTCTGTAACCCCCAAGACGCCGGTCGTGCGCGTCATAAGCTCGAGCATGTTGTTGTCAATCATAAGTAGCGCCTCCCGCCAAATAGCTTGTGTAATAACTGGAGTCGTAGGTATTGGGTGTTGCCCGTCGTAGATCGTCTCCTCGTGCATGTATTTTAGCGCAGAAGGATGGAATACCTCGAGTTGGAGTTGCTTACGCAGGGTCATCTCGTCTTTCACGTGTCTATTCACGCACTCGGGACTATTCTGCGTAGATTGGATCCCTTCTGGCATGAAGCCGAGAACCCACCCACCCCACTTGCCCCACCAAGTCTCCACGAACCAGTTGCAAATATACTCTTCATCACGCTTGTATAGTTCGATGAAGAGCTTGAATGCACTATCACGAGCACCAACGATGGTGATGTTGTGTATTTCCGTAACGCCCTGCTTGAAGCCGTTAACGTTATGAGCGTCGTTGAATAGCGCGGTCTTCTCGTTAAGCTTCATCATGCAATGCGACCAACATATCCCTTGCGTAATCTCTTCCGCGACAAGTGTACAGAGGTTCGTAGGTACACTAGAACAAGGTTTTTGCTTAAGTTTGCTTAAGTTTTCTTAAGTTTTCTTAAGTTTGCTTAAGTTTGCTTAAGTTTGCTTAAGTCGGTATAAATCGGTAGAATTATATACCCGATGACATAGGAATGTCACCAAGCCCGCTTCAGGAGGCCCCAGGGTTCACGCGAGAGCCCCAGAATGACTGGCGCGATGCCAGGAGATATGACTCGAAGAGGCTAACTTGTGCAAGGGGCCAAGTTTTTTGTCGGACAGTCGACAATAAACATTTATACACGCTGTATCGGATAGGATCGGTCGTGGTATGTGCGTATAAACCGTGCGATGGGTGTTCGTGCGATGGACGCAGTCACGCAGACGGGCGATACGTCATGTCATCGATCGTGGCCTATGATGTGGTTCAACATTTATATCCATATCGATTATGAAATACTTCAAATTTGCGACGTGACAAATGTCGAGAAGTTGCAAGTTCAAAAATTTGAGTTCACTTGGTCAACCTCACCCGTGAAACCCCACCTTTCCTCACGCAGATACTGTTTATCCGTCTAATATAGTTATTTGATTAAAAGATATCCGAATATGATGTAGACACTGTGCTCTCTTAAGACGGTCGGACAAATATACCTTCGGAGGAAGTTGGTGCTGTTTTGACTAGAACTCCAGCGCCATCTCCGCTTGAAGTCGAGCGAGTCCTGCACTACGTTAAATAAACATATGCATTACTTACAGAAGTGGCGTGCGAGGCTGTTACCTTGCGTGCCTGACACCTTTAAAGCTTGTGTACAATTTTCTAGGAAGCCGCTTGATGTCGAGAGCAAATCCGACGCGAGTCCAGTAACAATAGCAGATCGGGCAGCTGAGGAGGCCATGCGGAGTGTTATCAACAAGCGCTTCCCGACTCACAGCGTGTATGGCGAGGAGTTCGGACTAGATCTGCGAGACTCGGAAAATGTTTGGGTAGGTTCCATTTATTTGCAAGGAAAGTTATCGTAGGCCCTGCAATTGATCCGGTAAATATTCACACTGGTCAAAATTCCGAGGTTATGCACTATTCTAAAGCATGTCCAAGTGATTGAAAGATTTTCTATGCATATTTCATGCCCTTGGCTATTTTTAGGTTTCTCCTTTTGAATTTGTGTGAACGAGCTATGCCGTTTTTATGGCGCACTGGGTCCATCGGGTCGTATGCTCAAAGACGCGTATTTGAGCTGCCGTTATTGCCAGGGGAATGATTTTTGCGATTAAGAGCACAAAACCCGCCTGCGTAACTTCTCCGCTGACGGTTTTCGAATGCACCTCATCCCGATGACGTGGGACGCACGGTTCTGCAGGTCCTCGACCCGATCGACGGTACCAAAAGCTTCATTACAGGTAAATTATTTTTTGCTATAGAGTGTCGAAACGTCATGCTACGTTCAGAGATAACAGCCCTTGCAGATGATAGTCGTTTGGCATGCGCCTTCCGAATTTCCGTTTAAGAAGCACGCTCTTCAAGTTAGTGAAGTTTGCGGAAACTTCGTCATCGATGCTGCCCTACTTTGATAGTTCGGAAGCTGTTGAAAAAATGCGAAACCAGCAGTCTGACGTAGTGGGCTACTTGGAATAGGGAAGCCGATATTTGGCACCCTCGTGGCTTTCGTCGAAGAAGGATCTCCGGTGAGTTAACATTCCCACTATCCTGGCATCCTGGCTTTCATGACCAACCTAGTATTCACTACTTAATTCTGGTGTCACTACCATCGACTCATCCGACAACAAAGGCTGTTATTGCAGAACGTTTTTTCTCAATATTTAGCAAGGATTTGCAAGGGAGCTCTCGTTCTCGTGCTGTGTCACTCTGCTTTTGGGGTTGGGAACGTTCGTGGAGAATTGGTCTTTCTTGCTTATATAATGTTTTCTACGCTCCCATCTCTTTACTGACCAATTGTCATTTGCAGCGTTACAATATGTGAACGTCAGCTTTAACGCGTTGACCTCCATTAACGCCATCGACCCATGTACCAAACTCTGTCAACTGTATGCCCTCTTAAAGCTATTCGATCCTCCCATTTCCATTATGTTCGCTTCACTGCGCACGTTTCGCGGCAAGCGTGCATCCTCTTTTGGACAAAGCTGTGCACACGCTGCACATGTCTTGCGCCTGAAGGTACCCCCTCCATCTGAACATGGCTTCGTTCCTTGACGGGCCGATGAGTTTTGTGTGCAGATTCCTCGCTAATAACCGCATCCGAGATATTGAGCCCGTGGCTTCCTGTCAAAAGCTGCAGGTGTGTCCCCGAGTGCGCTCCTCCTGTATGGTAACTCAGAACCTCTTTGGAGAATTCGGCGCACTAAGCAGCACACGTTGTGCCCTCACGCAAAGTCACTTTTTTCTGCGGGCAAGATTCAGGCGGTCCGCGGCGGTGTTCAAGCTTTACCCTCGCCCTCAGCCCCCACACACCTCACCGACACTTCACCCTCGCCCTCAACCCCCACACACCTCACTGACACTTCAC